>VZTO01018079.1:26500-115410 GCA_013400615.1 Syrrhaptes paradoxus | reverse complement strand
CTCTATAACTTCCTGAAGGGAGGTTGTGGTGAGCTAGGGGTTGGCTTATTCTCGTGTAGACAGTGATAGAACTAGAAGGCAATGGTTTCACATTGCGCCAGGGGAAATTCAGGATGGACATTAGGAAGTATTACTTCTCGGGAAGGGTAGTCAGGCACTGGAATGCACTGCCCAGGGAGGTGGTGGAGTCACTGACCATGGGGATGTTCAAGAAATGTCTGGATGTTGTGTTGAGGAATATGATTTAGTTGGGAAGTATTGGATATGGTTGGACTGGATAATCTTCTAGGTCTTTTCCAACCTTATAATTCTGTGATTCTGTGCTTCTAGTTTTGGTGCAGGACCGTTGCCATACGACGAGGATGAGATATCGCACACTTTGCTATTTTCTTCAATTTTGGATTTTTGCTTTGTTGTCTTATTTACTGCCTGATATTCAGGCTTCACCACTCAGCAGTATCTTCTAAATATCTCGTTGCTGCAGCTTGGGAGCGCCTTTTCTAAGCTCTATATTTATTTTCACAGTATTTCTGTTGCTGCTGGAGGTCTGTCTGTGTGTCCTGGAGCAAGGTTTGCCTTGCAAGATGTGCTGTGGCTTTGCAATCCGTTTTTACACGTATGTAAGCACACAAAAAGTAAGCAACCACCAAATGACTTGGGGTGTGAAGTTTGCTGTTTCATGCATTTGGTTAAATTGAGGGTTCCAGCATTACAGATTTTGCATAATGTCCCAAATCTGGAAATAAACTTTAGCACAGCGGAAACTTGAGATTCTGGGTGAACACATGGCTTTTTTTTTTTTTTCTCCATCAACTGCCTTCTCATTTCAACCCATTAGTTCTGTATTGTGAAAATATTTAAATTGCCACTCCAGCAAGGAGGAGACAAGCCCTGGAAGGAGGAGGAAGAGGAGGAGGAGGTTGGTCCCCGCTAATTGCACGCACCTACCGCAGAGCCCATAGGCTGAGCTGGCGGCAGCAATTAGCACAGACGAGCGAGCGCTGGGGATCATCCCTTACAGAAGCAATAAATCAGCTGAGCACCTGAACAGCGGCCTTTCAGAGCAAATTAGGCAAACTGGCTCAGCAACTTAATCTGAACAAAACCAAAAACGTGGCAGCGTGATCATGGCAAATAGCTGATTTCATTGTTCGCAGCAAGCCTGCTGGCAGCGCGTACCGGTGTGCTGGCTGTGGTTTTCTGTCGGTTATGCAGAAAGCTGCTCAGATCTGCGTGGATCCCGCGGTTTGTGACATTATTCTCCTTATTTGGGTCTGTACGTTTGCTGTGAATTCAGGGTACTGTCAGCCTGAAGTGTGCTTTCTTCCTCGAGTGGGTGTAATTACATTGGTGTCTCCAGCAGAATTTTGTCCCTGAAGGGGAAAAAAAAAAATGTGGTTGATGGAAATCTGTATCTTATATCTTAGCCTTAGAGGTAATATTCAGAAAGCATAGCCAGTCTGTATGGCAGAAAACAGCCTGTCTTTGTGGCAGGGATTATGCCCTAATTTAAATCTGGTTTTTGGCTTCAGCAACAAAAATCAGATCTTAAAAATTATATTCTCCTTTTTCTCTAAATCCTGTAGGGGACGAGTGATTTGAATTATATATTTTTAATCAGATATTTCCTCTGGGTATGTTTTATATTCTGGTCATTGCAATGGGTTGTATCTTGGCAAAGTAAAATCTCTCCTTTGAGAGATTCCTCCTTCCTACGAGGAAGCCCCAGCACCAAACAAGTCCCCATCAGTTGTGTTTTCTACTGGTCCGTAAGCGAAAGCTCAGCTTGGTGACTGACACCCTGTTTGGGAATGATAAAAATTCCAGATACTATATTTTTTTCGTCCATCGTCACCGTTCCAGAGTCACGAAGGCTGCTCAGACGAGCCCTGGTCATTCCCCAGGAGGGTGTCAGACTTGATGAGAAGCATCTTGGTGACAACCAGCCATAGCCACGTTGGTGTCACCGACATTTTCTCTATCTGCTGTTCCCAAATGTTCCAGCACAGGCTCTCGCATGAAGTACTGGGCAAAATGCAGATGCTTCCCCCAGAGAACACTCACGCTGTTGTCCCATGCAAAGGAAACCAAGCCAGCCTGGCTTTTCCAGCAGCCCTGCAGGACCCAGCATGCCAGCAGACAGAGTGAAGCCTCGTTAGCTGCTGTTGGGAGAGGCTAAACCCACAGAAGGAGGCTTGGGAAGTTCGTATTGTAAAAGTGTGCGAGGGTGGGATATTGGTTTGAATGAAGAGCATCACAGGAGATACATACACATTTGTCATTTCTGAAGAAAAAGTGTGGATGATTTTGCTGCTGGTCTGAGCATGCCATCCCCTTGTGCTCTTTGCAAACGCTGCTGATGCCCCCAGACTCAGAGGTGTTAGTTCTGTGCAGTGGAAACGGGTGGTTGGATGTGCTGATGAAGTGGAGAGCACAGTTCAGGGCCTCTGGCCATCTGGATCCGTGGTGGGTATTGCTGGGAGATGGTCACAGTGGGATTCGCTGCTCTTGGTCCAGTCATGAGAGCTCCCTTCTGACATCCCAGAACCGCTTCCCCGCTCTCACTGTGTCTCACATCAGCCCCTAATTCTCCAAAACATGCCTTGCACGGCTGAGTGCCGCGTGATGCTTGTAGGACCGCAGGACCAGCCGTTGGGGTGAGGTCCAGCCCCGCAGCCGTGCCGTTCCTGCTGCTCTTACAGTCCCTTCTCCAGCCGAGGGGAGTGCGTAACATCGCTGGCAGCCTCACAGCATTTGTGACCATACGATTCCTGATTTCAGCTCTTATGGCTTCAGGCTCACAGCCCTGTGTTTCAGTGTCCTGAGGGAGATGCTTGTGATGGAAGCGGACATAGGTCGAGAGCAGAATACCTGCCCCAGCACATGGAATATCGGGCCAGCGGGATGTACCCTCATTAATTTGAATGGGTTTTTTTTATTTCCACGTGTTTGCAAGTGTATATGTGCTTGCACTCCATAGAAACAGCATTTATGTAAATATCACAGTGGCAAGCGTTTCCCAGCTTGAGCAGATCTGCTGGGACTGCTCCGTGTGCCTCCTGAAGGGACTGCCTTTATCAGCAGTCCTTGCCTGTGATTATCTGAATATTTAAAAGCAGTTTCTGTAAGGTGAATTTTTGCATTTAGGTGGGAAATTCAGAAATACATATATAAACAAACAAACAAAAGGAATATATGTATTTTGGTTATTTTTTGTAAAGAATTCATTGCCAGAGAAGCAGACCAGATGCTGCCAGTGCTACACGTGTCTGGAGGAAGGGAGAGCCTCAGCTCCAGGGCCAGGTGACAAAGGGAACCGAAAGCAGGGATGCTCACCTCTTGGCTGCGCTAGCTAACGTTTGTGCTTTGCAGCTGTGGCTCATAATTGCAATAGATGTTGTCTGGCTCCAGAGCGTTGTGATTGGGCGTATTACCTGAGATTCATTCCTTCCTTCCTGATGCTGTGGGTGGTGAAAGGTCGTCTCTATTGGAATCTGATTACAATTTCCATTTTGCACAAATAGCCAACTGGTTGGGAGGCTGATGAAATGCGCCACGTGCCACTGATGGCACAACAAGCAATAGCAGCCTGTAGTAAGACAGATCGTGCATGGAGTCTAGGTTGTTGTTCCTTACTGGTCACACGTGTTTGCTGGGACAGCTGTGCTAAAGGGAAAAGAGAAATTTTTTCCTTGAAAGAAAAATCTCAAAAAATTGTAGTTTTGTTTTACTGTGTTTTATCTGGCTGGTACCTGCTCTTAAATTAATGTTGCATTTGGAGACAGTGCTTGACAGGGCAGGGAAGTTGTGTGTAAGTGTTACAGAGGGCTCAGACAACCAGCAAAAAGCAGTGTGTCTGAGGATGCAGTTACATTATCCACATGCAGCATTACCAACTTAAAATATGTTGTTGTCTTATGTCAAATGGGAAGACCAAAGCTCCAAGTGCTTTTTGCTGTAGATAAGAAAACAGTGCCCAAACACTGTCCATCAATAGTTCACGTGCTTAAAAAGAACACTTCAGGATAACTTTTTTTATGAACTGCTGCTTCATAAGCTGTGACAAGTCAATAGATCAGCCCATGCTTACCTTTGCACTGAGTGAGACAAACAGAAACTCAGAAACTAATTTAATTCATCATCACAAACCCAGGAAGACACCTGTGAGATGTTAGACTTACTCATTTTAGGAAGGAGAAACATGGGAGAAAATATACAAAAATAATCAGCTTAATGCTGCTTTTGAGGCAACTAGCAGGGATTTAGATTTACAGTGGAAGGGTTGATTAGTGCTTAGTGTTATAATTATTGGAAATTATTTCTCTTTTTTGGTGTTTCTCTTGACCTTTTTTTTAGCTCATAGTCTTCACTAGGAACTCTTGCGTTCATTGGGAAGAAGGTGGGATTTCCTGAGTAAGAAACTTGTGAAAATTTTCTTTTTGTTGCCCTTATTCTTCCAAGAAGTACTAGCTGTGTGTCAGAACAGCAATTGAGCAGGAGGGCTGTGATCTCGAGCTGCTCTCCTGCTGTCGCAACCACATGAGCATTAGGAACACATTCTCTTGGGGATACTGTCGGGGCTACCCTCTTGCTTCTGTCTCTTCCCCCAGGCTCAGCCCGGGTTGGAAGGGACCTTGAGAGATCATTGATTGGATCCAGCCTTTTGTGGGAAAGGGAGAATAGACGAGATGATCCCTGTCCAGTTGCACCTTGAAAACCTCCAGCGATGGGGACTCCACTGTCTCCCTGGGGAGGCTGTTCCAATGGATGCTTGTTCTCTTTGTAAAAAAACCTGTTTCCTACATCAATATGAAACCTCTCATGGTGCAACTTGTACCCATTGCCCCTTGTCTTCACCATGTGGCTCCTTGTGAAGAGAGAGCCTTCGTCCTCTTTGCAGACACCCTTTCAGTGCTAAAACGCTATGATGAGCTCCTCCTGAGCCTTTTCTTCTCCAAGGAGAAGAGATCCACCTCCTTCAGCCAGCCCTTCAGCTAGTCCTTGTCCCCCACAGTGCAAAGATGATGGCACGTTGTCTAGGAGTACGATTTCAAACTGTCCGACACAGCCAGCTGCTGCCAGGGAGGCAATCCACCAGCACCGGCACTGGGCTGCCACCATCATGAGCTAGTTTGGAGATCTAAGTGTTGGAAAACTAGTTGCTGCTTGTGTGGTTGTCTTTCTGTTGCTGTAGTTCTCAGGTTAGCATAAGAGATGTTATTGCTGGCATCTTTGTGTCGAGCTGTGGCTTGGATGGGTTCTAATTCAAAATGTGTAACAGTAGCCCAAAAGAAAATGAGCCAGTTTTAACCTTCATCCTGGCCTTTGGAGAGCTTTGAGTTCATCTTCAAAACTACTCAGGTACATGCAGATATAACCCCTTGCTCCCATAGTGCCCGGTCACTCCAGTATGTGGCTCCTTGTGATGACTTACTTTCCCCAAGTTGACTTATTTCGCTGACCCTGTGCATCTTCCACTGTTGGGTAGGTCACGGGTTGTCCACTGCTTAAGAGTATTTGTTCCAATTACGTGTCACAGGAGAGAACTTCTGAGATTAACGTAGAGCTTGGCCAGCGCTATGATGGAAAAACCAGCCGCTTCCTATGAAATGATCATCATTTTTATGGAAATAGCTTTATTTAGAAAACATTATGTAATTTAAATTAAAATAAATAGCGTGGTTTAATGGAATTACGCAATTAACAAGAATGAGAATACAAAGTTTAATGCACAGTTATGACCCGAGTCATATTGGCTTTCTCCTTCCTGCTAGATTATAAACAAATTTTGGATTAAAATAATGATAGTTTTGCTCTTTCTATAGCACTGTAATATAATTTTGTAGTTAGAGGAAGAATGCATTTAAGCCGGCGTAGTTGGGTTCTCTCCATAAATTGAAACAAGTCTGATCTAAAACTCATTTACTGTCTTGGAACAGAATTGATCTTGCTTTCACATTTGATTCCCCCGCTGCAGCTTTTGAGAGGAAGAAAAATGGCATTGTTAGGTCGGTTTAACTAGGCCAGCGTTCGACTGGAAGGACTGGGAAACCCGCAATTATCAACATTTTCTTCTTTTTCCTTTGTCTCCCTTACTGATGAGTTATGCAAAAATCGTACGGAATTTTAAAACAACCCAGGGGCAGCGTTCATCTGCCCCCACTTAGGATGGTTCTTTGCTGTCTGTTCGCTTCGTGTAAGAAGCAATATATATGATGCTGTTTAATAGAAATCCTGGGGATTTACTGCGTCTGGGATGGGCTCTCCTGACCCGTTAAACCTCTGTTAAATTTCCAGGATTTACTTGGATAATTAACATGGTGGGAATGTTCCCCTTAAGGTTAAATAACATTTCTGATGGTTTTAAGTCTTCAAAGTGAACAAGAACACTTCATTTCCGATCAGATATGAGGCAAAAAACCCTTTTTTTTCTTGTACTGTTAAAAAATGAAATCTTAGCTGTCCAATAAAGCACCAAGCTATCTATGTGCTGCAGGAACATGTTCAATTACGAAACATTTAATTTTCAAAACCCTGAGAGGTGGTTACAAATTTCAGGACAAACTTTGCATCCCCTTGCAGGCTGGTGTCACCGGGAGCTGCATGTCACCTCTGCTGGGCTCCAGTTACCCGGCTTTAGCCTCTATGAATTTATAAACGTTGACTTTTCCATTAGAAATGCAAAAAGGGACTTGGAGCAAGTCATAAATGTTGTTTAAAATGTACATCTTTGCTAATTCCAACATTTGCTCTTTTTTTCAGCTAATGGGAGCCTCAAGTAACAACTTAGATTTACTGCCAAATAGGCAGGGAGTACCTTTCTCTAGATATTTTTCAATACTTGTTGAGTATTTGCTGTAGAAGGGGCTGCCCCAGCACAGCAGGATTTCAGTGGTGTCGCTTGCTCCAACAGGTGGGAATGGTACTTGCATGACCTGAAGAGATCAGCAGCAAAAAGGAAATCTCCCCTAGCATAAGTTCAGGTGGAAAAATTTAAGTCTCAGAATTACATTAAAGGCCAAAAAAAACCCAAAAAGCTAAAAATTAGTTATGTAAAAATTGGGAAATTTGACGTTGAGGGTGATTGGAAAAAAAAAAGTTCATCATTACATCTTTAGAAAAAAATTATTCAAATAATATGAGGAGTTAATTTTTAATTTATGCCTTAAAATATCCTTTGATTTCATACCTGTCTGAAAGATGAGAGAAGAAGTATACTAAAAAATTTACTGCATTAGAATTAGGAAGGGAGTAGGAGATGGGTTTCTAACCCAGCTACCCAATTTATATTTCTTTTTGTGGACATTTTGCATGGGTATGCATCAAATCAGGAAAAAAATAATCCCAAAAGGGTCAGAATTTGGTTTAATTTCTTGTGGAAAAACACTATGCCCACGGACATAGGGAGAGGGGGCAGAACGAAAAAAAAACAGAGCTACGATTCTTCACTTTTTTACCCAAAATCAGAAAAAAGTTGCAAAGCAAGTTAAATCATATTTTTTGAGTCCATCATTTTTATTTAGTTGGAACTTGATCTCATGGCAAATTGTGAGGATGGCGATGAGAGTTATCAGTGTCTTGTTCATGCCTGTACTATTGATTTTTCCTGAGCAAATTATTTAATTTTTTAAAATCTGTCGGCAAGATGGGGGTAACAGCACTGACTGATGTAATGTGGTCAAAGCTCTCAAGGTTCAGCACGGAGAGACATGTTAGAAATCCCAGGGACTGTATGCCTTGAAAATGTTGTTGGGAGATCTTCGGTACTTGTGTCCCGAATTTTGTCCGTCTCTCCTGGTTGAGAGCAACCTAGCGTGGTTGTGGTCCTCATGACACCTGTCGGTCCCTCCTTGTACTGATGAGGAACAAAATTACATTTTAGTAGAAATTTCTATAGCAATGTCATTTCCAGAGCTACGTGTCTGCTGAGTTCCTGCTTGAAGTAATTCTGTCCAGTAAGTCACACCTGAATTTTTAATGAAAGCTTTTCTCACTTTGTTTCTTAATGACGTTTAATGACAGAAGACACAGTAAATCATTAAAACATTGTTTTTGCTGGAGCAGATTTTTAATTTTTTTTTTTAAAGAGCATGATGTTATTTAGATTTCCAGCCAGAAAGACAGCACCCCCTGCTCCCAGTAATCCCCGTGCGCGTGGAACAGCCCAGCCCTTCGCGCAGCAGGAGCATGCCGAGGTGCAGTCACTGGCTGCACAATTCTGGTTTGCTGGAATCTTTTAATCACAACCAACCTTCTGCTAAAACACCCTTAAACAGACCTTCTCTTGCCTGTTTGGTGATAGCACGAATGCGTGGTTCGCTAAAAGACGCTGCAGGAGCCTGCCTGGGTCCCGAGGATGCCCATCAGAGGGGCTGCTCCGGTCCTGCTCCGCGTAACGGACCCAAAGGCTCAGAGTGAGGGGTCTGCGCAGCCCCCGTTGGCAGAGCTTTTCCAGGGCTAATTACCTCTTTACTGCGCTGACTCTAATGTGACATGTTTATTGCCTTAACTAACAACTCATTAGCTTAGTTGATGTTTTTGTCAATATTAATTCGTTCATTTAAGCCAAGTCAAAGCTTAAACAAAGATGTCCAGGCTGAGGAACGGGCGGCGCAATGGCTTTTGTTCAGTTCATCTTTTTCCTTGGCTCAATTTACACCAGGCAGGTGTCAGCAGGAGCAACACTGGGAGGATTCCTAGGGAAACGGTGGGCGTATTTCACGGTGGTAATGTTTGAGTAGGCACGATTTTTAATAAGGTTCTTACATTTGGGGCATAAAATTTACCTAAATTAGAGCTTTATGGCCTAAAAGAAGAAAATTTCCATTCTTTTGTTACACGTGTATAAGGGGTTAGTGGGAACGGAGTAGAAAATGTGTCTCTTCTTGGCTTTTCTGAGTGATAATAATGACAGGTGGTTTATTTAATAAACAAAACAAGTAACTCATAAAGGACAGTGATGAAAAATGGAGAAAAACCTGTTAAAAGTGATAGGTTGTCTTTGTCACAATAGCAGGTGAAATTAATGTTGTTAAGGGGTAACATAATTATGTAGAGATAATGATGAATTATCTTCATCTGGGAGCATTGCTTGTTTTGGTCCTCCTACACATTTATACATATATGTAATTATTTTTAATAAAAATAGCCTATTAAATGAAATTATAAATCACAATTCCTCAATATGCAGAGCCTGGATGAGAAATGAGGTACATTGGAGTTGTGTGGGACATCATTGCTCGTTCTCTCCCCACTCTTTCACCCCCTGAAGCTCCATGTCTCAGTGAAAGAAGGAAAAGGCGTTGCAGGGAGTGAGTTCATGAGGATGGGCACCAGTGCTGGGAGATAATCATAATAAAACAGGCGAGTTAAGTGTGCCTCTAGCTGTAGCCAAGATGCGGATTAAAAATCGTGTCATCTCAACATGGTTTGTTTTAACTGCTGCACTTTCCTGGTGAGATAAAGACCAAACAGGTTTCCGTGCCGCATGTCTCCCAACAGCAGGTGTTGGAAAGAAGGAGGGATACCAATTCTGCAGCTCTTTTCACCGTCCCGCTCTCTGCCCGCAGGCAAGGCGCTGACGTTCCTGCTGCTGCAGCCGCCCAGCCCCAAGCTGCCCGCGCACAGCACCATCCGCAGGACCGCCATCGACCTCATCGGCCGTGGATTCACTGTCTGGGAGCCCTACATGGACGTCTCCGCCGTGCTGATGGGCCTCCTGGAGCTCTGTGCCGATGCCGAGAAGCAGCTGGCCAAGTAGGTGTCTCCTTTATTCCCTTACAAACCCCTGGCATTGCTTCTGACCTGTGAAAGGAGCTGGTTAAACATTTCTATGTCTAAAATATGTCTGTCTGCCTTTAATGTAATATTTTTTTTGCCCTTTCTTAACTTCAGTCTTTTCGGGAGGTATTTTTTACCTGTGTGTCTGAATACGTGGGGTTTTGTTCCGTGGTTTTACAAGCCCTCCCATCAGGATGTAAATGAAAGTACATTGTGGAAAAGTTGATTATTTTATCAATAGCATCAAGGTAACTTGTAGATATAAGGCTTGCTAAGAAATCATAAACTCAGCAGACCCACAGCCTGTCTCTAGGGTCAGAGAACAGCTTATTAAAATGTCCTACATCAAGATTTATATGGGATGTTTTCTTGTACCTCTCTTCCAACCTCCTTGAAACAAAATCTTCTTTCAATTGGGTATTTGCAGTTGGGGTTGGGGGGGGACAAATTTCATAAGGAAGTCTGACACTTTGACATAAAATGCACAGAAAAAAATGTAACACTGTTTATAGATAATTTTTTTGTGCGTGGAGCTCTAAATGCACACTTGTTCCACTCCTTAAAAATTACTACAGTTGTACAACTCCTCATCATGTATGCACAGGTATGCAATGCTTGATGGAGCCATCACGCCATCAAAGAATGCCTAATGAAGTCATTAAAATGACATGTGTGATAAAGGTAGTGTCTTGCCTTTTTTTAATGCATTTTGTGTTAAGATAATGGGATTCCTGAATATTAGCAGTTGGGTTTATTTAAAGTGTGTGCAGCTTCGCAGGACATGAGCTGCATTTTTGTTGAGAATACACTGATTTTATGATCTGGTGTCTAAATATAAGTTTCAACTGGGGCCCCGATTCGCACGTGTACAGTCTCGCACCATTCATCTGATTAACAACAAGAAATATTTGCCCAGGAAAGGGGTTTGCAGTGTAGTCCTTATTTTTATTATTATTTGTAAAACTGATCATCTCATCTGAAATTTTTCTAAATATCTATCTGAACAATTTTTTCCGTATTTAGTTTTTATTAAATAAAAGCAAACCACTTAAATGTTCAAAAGGAGAAGCTCTGATTTCAGTGTATAAATAAAGAAGGAATAAAAAGCCACTGTAAGAAGCAAACACAGTAGGCTGTTTCTGTGAAATAAAACAGTGATACTGTGCTTTATGTAATTGGCTTTGAAAGCTATTTCAAGCTTCCTGCTTTTAATGGAAAACCTTGAAAAATGTAAGTGAATATGCACTAGTGCCACTGAGACAAAATTTTGATTCGTAAGTACGCAGCTCTTGCATAGGAGCAAATCAGTCCCCATAAGATGTGTAGCTCCTGCTCTAGGTGGAGGATTGCCTTAAGCAAATACAAATTTCATATTTATTTCATTGTGGGTATGAATTAATACAGTAGTATTAAAGTTCTGCAGACATCCACCTGGAAAACGACTGCTACTAGAAATACTTAGTTTAGTAATGATTTTAGTCACATAAAATAGCGAAATCACTGATGTTTTTTCTAACAAAACCTCAGGATGTTTTTGTTGTTACACAGCTTTGTTTGTAAATGCACAGGCTGTTTTCAGTGCTTGCAGTTCTGCGTTTGCAATCTGTGCTGACGGGCTGGCTGTGTGTCCAGGCAGGATATAAACCAAATCTTCAGCCGGCGTGGTTTGCCATGGTGCAGTCCATTTCCATAGTGCTTTCCTGATCCGCACCGATTGCCATTTTAGTGCTCTCGAAGTCTGGCATCCTAAGCAATGTGTGAATATTCCCTAGGGGTTTTTTTACATATTTTATGTAAAAATATTTTTTTAATTTATGTGGACTTTCTACATCATATTTTAATTAGTGGTGCTCCTCAAGTGTTAATTTATCAACCACCCAGTAGATTAATGGGGAAACAATGTCATTCCTACAGGAAGACAGCTAACTGGTTTGTGAGATTTTCCTTGCAAGGTTTTTGCTTGGAGGGGGTGGAGGGGAATCTAGTGTTTGAAATTGCTGAGGTAATCGTAACTGATTATTTAGGTATTAATTTGACTGCATTTCTTTTCACAAAATGCAGAGATTCGTTTTTCATCAGGTAGTGTTTGGCTTGCTGACTTTGCTCATGTTGTCGGCCTTTCGGGGTGTATCCTGTAGCGCGTGGGAGAGTTTTCCTTACGAGAGAACATCCTTGTGGCTACAAAATTCTCAGTTGTGAGCATTGTTGTCAAATGTTTAAACTGTGCATTTGTATTTTCAGTTACTTTTCTGTTTTAGTCAGGAATTTCTTTTGCTCATCGCAACAGCGTTTCACACCGTGAGCACTTTCATCTGCCCACAGTGTTTAACCTTGTAACTCTATTCCAGACCTTACAGTTCTGCATACTGCTCTGTTACGAATGAATTCTACTTTACAAATGTTTCTTTGCAAACACACACATTTTGGGTGGTAGATGCAGTAAGGAGCTGACCAGGGCTGTCTCAATACCATGTATGCGTTCTGTCCTCCACCTGGGGAGGTGTGAAGGTTCCTGACTTTCTTTTCCATTCATCTGAGGCAGATACGACCAATTTTGTATAGCAGTTTTAATTTCCTCCAGATTTAAAGAATGAATAATTGCCATGTGTAGGGGGCGTGTTTCTGGAGAAATACATACAAACTGGATGAACAGTGCTATTTGTCTAAACTTCAGTGATTTCTTGTAGTGTGAGCAAAGAAGCCAAAGCATTTTGCCTTCCCAGAGATGCTCTGAAGCCCAGCTGTACATAAATGCAGCCTTGCAGAAGCCAGGCAAATGCCGCTCTTCAGAAAGTCATTTTCATCTTGCGATCCCATCCTTGGCTGTCACAAAGATGAGTATGGCGCTCTGTCCATGGAACGCCAAATAAATGAACGTATCAGCATGTAGCCTTGAGGAGCCTGGTGCAATTTCCATCATGATAAATTGCATAATAAGCGGGAAAGTGTTTGCTTATTAATCCATAACGAGATTTAGATTGAAAATGGCCTGTGACATTCGTGGCAGGTACAGTGCAGACTGCGGGCGGACGAGGATGGAACGGAACAGAGCAGCAGCGTGCGCAGGGGGTTAAGTGTGCATCTCACCCTGCTGCGCCGCCCCGCTTTGTGCCTGATTTACCCTCTGCACAATAACCACGCACAGCTGCCCGCCTTCTCGCCCTCATGCTAGGAATGTTTTGTGAAACAGCTTTTATGTCAAGCTTCTGCTTTAAGGAGAAAAAAAACCCCACACTTCACATTTATTGACAAAAAAAAAAAAAAAAGCAGCGTTTTTCTTTTTTCCCTTCTGAATGAAATATCTGCCCTGTTACCCAAAAATTGGGTGTTTATAACTCTTCAACTCTCCCAGTTCGTCCTGGTCCCCGGAGGTTGTACCACGTGGAATGGAACTGCTTGGTTGTGAGGATTAAGAGTATTTTCCTAGCATTTATTAGGCTTTGATTTCTTGGCGCGGATGTCGGTAGGGATCATTGCTGTCCGTTATTTTTGCTTGTTGAATTACAAGCTGCAGTTTGGTATAGATTATGATATAATGTACTGAAATTAGCAAATTGCATTTTAGTCAATCTGTATGTTTATGTGTGTGGACTAAAATAATCAGGCTTTAGTTTTGATTTTGTTTAGAGGAAAACTTTTATATTCCTATGGATTCTCTCTATAGAACATACAACAGGGACTTCCCTGGTTTTCAAGTCCAGTGGAACATTTTTGAACATAACCTAAGCAATTGCTGAAGTTGAGGGTTTTGAAGGAGAAATGCGAGCTGGCTACTTGGTCCTAAGGGTGATGTGGCAAGTTACCGCATCCTGCCGATGCAGAAATGATGTAAAACTGGGAACCGCAGGGATTTGCATCCCTGTTGGTCCTGGTTTAGACCTTTGGTGCCAGGAGGGTGGAGCTCAGCGTGGATGCCGAGTCCTGTGAAGGGCAGTGGTCCAACGGCACCTGCAGCTGCTCCTGGAGGCGAGGAAGAGGGTACCACGCTTGCTGGCTTTACATCATCTCATCTTAGTGTTGCTCTGGAAAAGTACTTAATTTGGCAGAGAGTCTGTTAACCGCCCTGAGGTTCTTGGTAGCAAAGTATTTAATTTGTTAGCTTCCACAACATAAGATCAGATATTGCATAGAAAACTAGATCTAAGGGGGGGGGCTGGAAGTCAGAAGTCGTGCTTTATAGACACCTCTCTCTCTAAAATAAAGAAGTAAAGTAAATGTTCAGTTACCACATGCTACCCAAATAATCTACAAGGGCATAAACAGACTTTGCAATAAGGTACTTGGGTTTGTAAACTCCTCCTACTCTTTACAAAAAAATTTCAGCCAAAGAGCACCAGGGAAGAGGAACCCAAGAGGGGATTTTCAGTGCACTAAGTGCCTCTGGGTGCTGCAGAATCCTGCACTCGTGTGTTTAGCCACAGGTCAGGTCCAGCTTTACGTACAAGGTTGATTTACTAAAGGTGCAGAGATTTGTAGAATTACTGGATAACGTATAGCTAGCCTGAGGAAAATGGCCTCTGCTGGGACATGGACAACAGTGACGGTTAAAATAGTGCAGCTTTAAGAAAGGAAGCTTTCAGACAAAAATTAGCCTATGTGTTGTCTTTGCTAGTACGTATTCTTGCAATTACCAAATACTAGATTTTAGTTTTGCTTGATGTACTGATTGGGTAGTTATTATTACCTGATTGTTTCTCGTTTATCTTGTCACAGCAAATAAAACCATTGTGTATAGAAGATTTAAGTGCCCGTGAATCCCTTACTGTTACTCAGTTAAAACCTCAGTGTTGGAAATTCCAAAGAGCTTTTGAATAATTTCACTAATTAGAAAGCATAGTGCGTGGGGCTGTCTGTCATCGTGCTGCTGCGACTGAGTCATGCAGTAAAGAAAATTAAACCGAATACATTTGGTGGGTTTAGTTCTTCCAGAAGATTCTTGTTTTACTCTCCTCTAACCAGCGCTTAGCTGAATTAAGGAGAATTACTCTGGACAGGGTGTTTTTCAGCCTGTGCTTAAAATGTGAAAGAATAAATTCTTGGGAGGACCTTCTCTGTTTGACTTGCGCTCGGTTGGGTGATATGTATTCAGCACAATTTGTTAACAAGGCCTTTTTGACACTTTGGACAGATGCACATACTGTTTTCAATCTTCATGGTTAATTATTCGATTTTGTATTTGATGCTGGAACACACTGACTCCTAATCACTGCTCATTGTTGGAAGTCCATTATATTCTAACTGTGTGAGTGCTCCCGTTGACCTTGAACTGACATTATAAGCTGTCTCTAATCTTTCCACTCTATATTTCTAATGCTCCTTTTCTCTCTCCCCTCTTTGTCTGGTGCCCGTTTAGCATCACAATGGGGTTGCCCCTGAGCCCAGCCGCCGACTCTGCCCGTTCTGCACGGCATGCGCTCTCCCTCATCGCCACCGCCAGACCCCCTGCCTTCATCACCACCATCGCCAAGGAGGTGAGCGGCTTTTCCTCCAGACTTACGGAGCACAAATAGAGCATCCAATGTTTCCCCCCCAAAAAAAGGGAAATGGCAAGTGTAATATTCATATTCCTGCAAAACAGTCTGTCCAAATCAACCAGAATTTAGGACAGGAGTGATGCTTAATTGAGTCCGATGAGTTGTGTCTTCTGGTTCTATACGTTTCCAAGAGCAATGTGTAAAATCCTGCTTTCTCTAGGCAGTGCAGACACGAGTTAAAACATTGCTGGAGCGATGGGAGATGTTCAAAGCTGCCAAATAATGCCCAGAGAAAGATGTATGAGTAGTTGGAAACTATCATCAAAGTCCACAGGCATTTACTTCTCTTGACCTTTAGTTTTATGAGATTAAAAATTACTTAAAGCAGGTACACCCTTGTTAAAAACCTCCATCAGGGATAACCATTAGTGGCTCTACTGATGGGGAGGAACAGGCGAGGGAGAAATAATCCACAGGGCTCACAGTAAAGCGAAGTATTCTGCCAGCTTTCTTAACAAAAGGCTTGTGTCTGACAGTAAGTGCTGATGAAGAACGTTGAGAGTCTGAGTGTCCGGCTGTAACCCCACTCTTTGGTAGGTGCACAGACACACGGCCCTCGCAGCCAACACGCAGTCGCAGCAGAACATCCACACCACCGCTCTGGCACGGGCTAAGGGAGAGATCCTGAGAGTCATCGAGATACTCATTGAGAAGATGCCCACCGACGTTGTGGACCTGCTGGTGGAGGTAAGGCTCTTCTGCCGTGGCTGCTTCTGGGTTTGACGCAACACTGAATGACATGTCGACCTGGAGTGGAGTCGTGCAACTTCTTTCTTCACAGATTTGTTTTATACCACCCAGCTCCTTTTTTAAACTTTAAAAGCTTAAATTGCATTTAAATTGCATTAAATGGCATAGTTGGGGGAGAAAACCCAAGGAAGAGAACCTGCTGGAGGTGCGGTGTGCTTGTAGCGCTGACAGTTGGATGCTCTGGGGATGTTTTTGTCTGTCACATTCATTGGTGCTGATGAACATTGTTGAAGACTGGTACAGATGATGCAACAGGTTTGTGACTTTGATACTGATGCCCAGAGGCCTTTTTCAAGCCAGAGCTACTTGCCGAGCTCCAACAGCTGTCTACCAGTAGTTTGTTGTTTTATAACTGTTTACGGGTACTCTGAACAGTTCCAGTTGCCAGTACCATTGCTGTTGTGAACTTTTACCACACGCAAGACAGTCCTTGTTTGGTTTATCCCAACTGTATTTTAAAGTTAGATACCAAAGGTGCAGTCAGGCACAGCAATTCTCTGGGTTTGCCTGTTAGATCTTTTATTATGAAACATAAGATACCGTATGTCAAATAAATGATTTTAATTTTTGTTTCTGAGGTTATGGACATCATCATGTATTGCCTGGAAGGATCTTTAGTTAAGAAGAAGGGTCTTCAGGAATGCTTCCCAGCCATCTGCAGGTGAGCTCTTCCTCCAAGAATACTGGAGTTTGGATATTTTAAAAGTCAAAAAAGAGGAAAATATCACGTAATCTCATGAAAAACTCTGTCCTGGTAGCCCTCCATATATCCTGACTGCTCCCTTGGAATATCCACCCTTGCTGAGCAGCTTCCTCCACAGAATTTATCAACACCTGTGTTGTTTCAAAATTGAGAATAGTGTACTTGAGTAACAAGTTATGTTCCAGTATGCACAACCTACCTGAGTGAATTAGTTGCCACCATCACAGCAATTGGGAGAAAATAAAATATGGTGACAGCAGAAAATAAGAGTGTGGTTTGGGGGGATGTTCCCAGACACCCCACGCAGCAGGCTTGCATGAACACCTCATATCTATCATACCAGGGGTTTAGCTACATAGCAAATACACTTTTCTTTCATAGGAAGCTTAAGCTATCATCAGCATCATCAGTCAACTTCGTCTTGGGCTAGTTCTACTTCACTCTTAAAATGGGGCTTTCAAATAGTAAATATGATTTGTAAAACAGGAACATTTACAGTATCTTTAGACTATGATAAATATCCCGGTTATCCTATTAAACTGGTACAACCAATAATTTATAATAATCATCAGTCGACCATTATGTTTTAATTTAATAAGCTATTAAAAAACTGAATAGTTTCAAGAAAAGAACAATGATCCGGTTGACAGGTAGGATACTGATAGAGGTAATCTTCCTTCCTCCTGGTACTTTAAAAGGCTTATCTTAAAATATAAATGCAAGAGTAAGTGGAATTAGTGAAAAAATCTCCCTATTCCTGTTGTATTTTTATAGTGATAGGTTATCTTAAAATGTTGTTAAATTGCTAGTAATATTTCCTATTCTACATAGTTATAGCCATTGTAAAAATGATACAGCACCCCACCGATGTGGTCATTCATCCCCACGGAAATTCCCATCGGATTGTAGCAAATGGTTGAGGCTCTGGAGGGGTTCCAAGTGGAAGCACTTTGACAGAATGCTGTTGTTAATTCTCTTAATATTCTGGTGTCTCAGTGCTTGGGGTGCAAGCTCCTCTTCCTCAGAGGATGCTGTAGAAATACCTTCATCCTGGCTATCACGGTGCCTCTGCGGTCTCGTTCCTGCCTCAGCAGAACGTTAAACCTGGGCTGGGAGCAGCGGTGTGCGGGGTTAAAGCACCCAACTATCATTCCTCTTGGGTTTGCAACTTTTTTACCGTTGTACAAGTATAGCAGTCGTGCTGCTGGTTGCTGTGAGCGTGACGGTCCCAATGGGTGGCGATGAGGTAAATGCATCACTGTGGGTATTTTGGGATGTCTCTTACAGCATACGATCACGGTGGCTGTCTGGTTTTCCCACGAGTGTGATTCTGCATAGAGGGCTGTGCTACCTTTTGGCTCTGTGCAACCCCATTTCTTATCAAAATAAGAATTGAAGTACGATGCAATGAATATGAAATATTTCTGATTTTTTTTTTAATTGTGGAGGATAATATTGAAGGCTGCAAAATTCTGTTTGTCGTGAGCATTTTCCAGATTCAGCAGTTGTGTTGCAGCCGAGAGGTCCCTGATTGGCTCTGCTGGGGCAGGTCACGTATGTAGTGCAGGCTGGGTAGTGGTACAGTCTCACACGGGAAGACAGATTGTATTTAAAATAACAAGTGTTTTCTATGGCTGTATTCAGGTTTTAAGACAATTGTTGGGTCTTCACTGAACCACGGTGTTGCTGTAGCTGACTTTTCCAGGAGCAGCCCCGTTTCCAGCTGGCACGTGTGCTTGGCTAATATTTGGTGTAAGAGGAGAAAAATCAGTTTTCTGATCAGTCTGTAACTCAGCCTGCTCACACCACCCTGCAGCGTGGCGTCGCAGGGGTTAGCCCTTTGCACGGTGCCAGCTTTCGCTCAGCTTTTTTTAGAAAATTAAACTCAAAACCATCCATTTCCTTGAAGCTTTTTTTCCCCAGACCCTCTGTTGTGATGTAGCCTGATGGATTCTTCTTTTCAGAGAGAAATACCGACTCAGCGCTCTGTCTGAAAGTGCCATTAGGAGGGCTGTGCTGTTTGCTTACATGTAATAGCATGGGATATTCTCCTTCTAAATCTGTTGGCTCCTGCCTCTCCTGCTCCCCTGCTATTTACCAACAGCTTTTGATTTTTTTTTTTCCAGAGCACTCCTTGTTGTCCTCTTAATAAATGAGAAACTATAATTATTTTTATTCACTGATAAATAAATAAGTTGTGTGGCCGCCACTGACCAACGGAATATGAGAAGCAGATTAATGAGGCAGGTGCTGGCTGCAGAAGAAAGTGATAGAGATGGTGCGTGTCCTGGAGATATTTCTGTACCCCAAGAAAAGGCAGCAGTAGAAAGCTGCCCCTTGTCCTGCTTTACACCTTTGGATAGGGATGCAGAAGTGCATATGGGCTGCTGAGTCTTGCCCTTGCACAACTAGCGATTCTTTCTTTCCCCCCCCCCCCTTTTTTTTCTGTAACCCCATGTTTCATTCTGTTTTTCTTCCCGACTTCCATCCTGCGCTGCAGAAGCACGTGTATCATACCGGTGTGAGCAGTTGCTATGGCACTCTGGGAATCCCGGAGAACACAGGGATGGAGCCTTGTGAGATCTGTTGTTTGGAGCCATAAATGTGGGCAGCAGCGTATTTTTGTAGACTGATTCTAGAAATCTCTGGCAGACATTACAGTAAAATTAACTGTAAAATTAAGATGTAATTGGAATGCAGTTGCCAGTTTTCATAGGTATGCTCTTTCTTTTAGAAGAAAGGCACAATGATATTCCCAAAGATTTTAATTTGAAATCATGATTTTGGCTCACTTGTGTTTCAGGGTGTAGAAATTCCTTGAATTTTGCAGTTGTTTGAACCAAATTGATGCCTGAAGGTTAAGGACTATTGCATGTGTCTCAGCTCCCGATTTAGGAGTGTGCATATTTTCCCTGATGCTTTCTCTCTTTCTTTCTCATTTGATTTTCAAGAAGTGCTTCGAAATCACGCAAGGTGTTACGGTTGCCTTGTTTAACCATTGGCCATCCCGCATCATTGCAGTGTTCCAATGCAAACAGGATATGCACGTGGATGTTTGAGGAGCCAGTGATTATCGCATAGATGATTCCCAAACTCCACAAAAGCGCTCAGTATTGTGCAGCAGAAATAAATGAAAATGATGAGGTTCTGCAGCGATACGTCAAACATCAGTCGGCTTTGTTTGTGGAATGGCAAGTGGAAAACCGGCAGCTGATGGATTTTTAAATCAAATCTCTGTTCTAGCACTAATGTTAATTACCCGATGGCATCGCAAATTAATTTCAACATCCTGCAGGCAGGTCAGACCTCACCTGTTGCTTGTTCTGACGTTCCGTGCAGGTTCTACATGGTCAGCTATTACGAGCGCAGTCACAGAATAGCGGTGGGAGCTCGCCATGGTTCAGTGGCCCTCTACGACATCCGGACGGGCAAATGTCAGGTAAATAAATCACTGCGACTTCCTCCCCATAAAGTGTGGAAGTTATTGAAAGGCAAGAGCGGCCAGCTCTGCATCGGTTGACGTGCTGAGCTGCTGGAACGTTATGGATAATGCTGGGGGGATCAATAGTTTAATGAAGGACTCAGAGTATATAGAGCCCTACTGTCTTCATCCACTGGGACTGAACGGCAGCCACAGATGGGGTAATAATGAAACCTAAACTTAGGGGATAGCCCTGCTCTGAAAGAAATGAAAAATCTGATTTTGAAAAGTCAGGGTTTATAGCAGTGGACTTTTCTACTATAGTCACAGAGAAAATCCACTGAGGCTTTTTTTTTCCCTAAAACTGCTCTCTGCAAAGTGCCATGAAAATTATGTTTGAGGTATTTACACTTGTCTGATGGTAAATAAAATGCATATTTTGTTACCAGTGACCTGAAAGAGGATATACTTAAGGATAACGTTGAAATGAGTGCTTGGAATTAAAATGTTTAAATGAAAATGTATTTGCCTTTTCTGGGAAGTTCATTGATAATGTTCTTTGTTGTTGCTTGTGCTATGTGATCAGTTATTATTTCTCATTGAATTTCAGTAGTCTTTATGTAAAGCTTGGATAAAGTATCTGTGTTTTGCATGTGCCTTATTCTTTGTGCGTGTGTGTGTGTAGATATAATTTTTTTCTTGTTTCTAAAACCTGTTGTCTTCAGTCCTTACAAAATGTGTATTATAGAGAAGGCAGCATAGATTTCTTCCTGCTAGATCTGCAGCATCACTGGGCAAGGTCCTTTGCAGATTTTATTATTATTCATGAGACAGAAAAATTTGGTGAGTGCCGTATATATGATTATTAGGGGGCAACGCCATCTATTGGATACAATTTTCTTCTTCCAAATCTGATCTTTTAAGTTATTTCTCGCAGTTGTAGATTTCGGGCTGCTCAGAAGATGTGAAATAACTTCAGGATTGTGGAGAGGGAAAAGTTTTGATACTGGGGGAAAAAGCTCAAATTTTTGATCTACTTTTTACAAAAGTTAAAGCCTAAAATATAAAAATATTTTAATTGCCTTGTATATTTAAATGGAGCATGACTTAGGACACTTACCTGGGGTGTACCCCTGAGGATTGAGTCCCGCTGTAATGCTGAGCGAGGGTGGGCAAGGAGCCGCCAGCGCAGGGACGGTATGCGGGAGCCCTCGGCCAGCCTCCCTCCCTCCTTCTTCCCCTTCTGCACTTTGTGTAATAATTGCTGCTTCATTTCCACCAAGAAAATTATTTGTCTGACACAAGCCATCGTCTAACTTAAGCTCATTTGGTTTCCTTCTGTTTGTAATGTTTCTTGAGCAACATCACTGGAAACACACCATCAAAAAGTTGCTTCATGGTTCACTGTTTAAAAAAAATATGGTTCTTTGAATCTTCTCCTGAAGCTGTAATTTTGCATTTAGTAAATGTGTCGGTGGTTTGAAAGTAAAAGTTTTGAATGCATATGGAAATCTTATTAGCTGCCCCATCACAACTCACACAAAAGTGGTTTTTCTTCAGGCACCAGAATTACTTACTGGGTAAGAAGAGGAGGAGCAGCTTTCCCCTTCCTCACCCCATTTATTCTCATCATTAAGGATACACGCTAATTGCGATTAACGCGGAGATGAGCAGAAGGGGAGAACGGTGCCGCGTGGGTGTTGCTGGTGGGAGCACCGCGGGACAGAAGGCTCGTTCCCCCCGCAGCGGGCACCACCGTGTCTTCTTGTGGCAGAAAAAAAAAAAGAAAAACGCTTCCCGACACCCAGCGGAAGGTTGTTCCGGAATATTGATGGGTTAAAATATCATGGGTTAGAAATCTTTCTCTTATTCCCACGACAATATAGTTCTGGCTAGCACAGTCTTTGTACCGCCACTGACCTTTTGCTGGAATAACCAGCTCCTCTCCCTGGTTTTACCCTTCTGCCTTGTCTACAGGCAGCCTCGACGCTCGCTTCCAGCCTTTGTTTTGAAAGGGGAAAAGAACAGAGGACTCTCAAAACGCCTTCTCTGTAACGTACTCTCTGTTTTTCTCAATCCTCCTTAGGCAAAATACTCGTTCACATTCTGGGCTGCACACAGACTGGCTGCAGCATTTATTCCAGTCTCACTGCTGAGCCTCCCCGAAATCTTCTTTCCCTTCTCTTTTCTATGAAACCCCACAAAAGCAGACCTTCAAAAGGCTTTTTCCAGAATGTTGTGGTGCCAGATGAAGCTGTACATCAAGGCTCAGGTTTTTGCCATGTGCCTGTTGTGCTCGTGTGTGTTCCTGTAGTACAGAACCTCCTCTTCTCCCTTGGGTTTGTCACCCACCCCCCCAGACGTTTATTGAAGGTTTGTTACCCCCTTACTGCCACGGCCATCCCTTAGCCTGGGGTGTGGGTCTTGGGCATCGAACCCCCTCGGCTCAAACTCCCGTAGGGAAGTGCATCTTTGAGTTTTTCTCTTCTACCACACCAAAGCCAGGCTAAAGCACCATCGCCTTCGGTGGTCCCAGGGAGCATGGAGGGAGCAGCGGCTGTGCCAAGCATCAGGCTCTCCATGGGTGACAGCATCCCAGCTTGCGCTCAGAGCTTGGCTGTCAGGAGAAGGGTGGGTTTCTCTGGCTCCCGGTGTTTACCTGGAGCTGTATCGCTCTGGAGAAAACAGCAGAAATTCTCCTAAAAGGAAGAGAACTCTTTGTTTGTGGTTGCTTTTGATTTGGAGATGTTTGCTTTGAGTAATTCATGGAAATATAATCTGGTACCTTACCAGTGTGCATGCTAACATGGTTATGGTGATGGAAATAATGCTGGAAATGTTGGGGCTTCGTGTGCTAAAAAAATAACCTCTTTTAAATGCAGTTATGGGAAGGTCTGAGCGGTCTGGGGTTTCGTGTTACTGACGCTGTGGCACAGATTTAACACATCATCACTTGCAGAAAATTTTGTGGTAATTATCATTGGTAGAGCTCTAGGTGTGGTCACTTTATTTTTACACTACAGGTGACACCTGGTGCTAATGACAGGAATAGTATGATCTGCTCGAAGGAAAAAAGGAGGCGTTTAAACTGTAATTATAGGAAACAAAAAACATTTTGAATGTTTTTTTTTTCCTTCCAGCACGTTTTTGTTTTGTTTCCAAGAAAGGTGGTTGTACATACTGCCCGAGCAATTACAGCTGATGATGAATAGAGTGATGGATGTCAAGGATCACCTTTTTTAACAAATAATAAATCAACAGTTATATATGATAGGGTTTTCTTCCAGAAAAATTTACAATACTAGTATCACTTTTTTAACAACGTGTTGGTTATTAATGCTACCAGTAGAATGTTGCCTCAAAGCCACAGTTATCAGCATTTCAGTATTTTGCTTTTGGTTTGCCTTATTGCTGTTGTACGGACGTGCCTATTAACCCAGGAATTCTTCCCAATATTTGTAAAAGAGAGTTTATTAATGATAATATTTTAACATTTTTAACTGTTCTGCTTTTGAGGAAATACCTCAAGGTTTTGGGATTTTAGTTTATTTTTAAAACCTCACATCAGAATGACAGCTGCAGCCCTTTTGCATTACAGAATGAGAATTCCAAATGCAGATTTTTTTTTCCCCTAATTTTTACCATAATCTAACCCAGAGATGAGGTTCTTTCTCTTTTTTATCTTTTCTATCAAATCATTTATTACATATTTTCCCAGGGTTACTTGCTATTCCCAGTGCCCGGCATTAGGCAGAGGTGAAGCTGGAATTCATGCAGATTTTCGGGTGCTTCCCTGCAACAGCAGCCGCGGCAGCGTGCTGGGGGAGCGGCGCCGGGCAGTGTCCTTCCCATGGCGGTATTGATTTGCCCTTCAGCTGTTTGCAGCGCGGAGAGAACCCGGGGCCGTGTTGTTGATTATCTGCACAATGTCTCGGTGAACAGTATTGACCCATCGCCGCTCGCTGCCCACGGCTCTTGATTTTTCACACCGTCTCCATGATACTCGTAATAAACCCTGCCATCTCTGCGCGGCTCAGGAAACCAACCCATCCACCTGGAGAGCAACCACCGCCTTCCTGGAGAACATTTTATTCTGGGGGAGCAAGCTTTGGAGCCGTGGTGGGGTTGTCTTTGCACCCCAGTGCAGTGAGAACACGTCCTCTGCACGGTGGCGGTGGGCTCATGGACAAGGGGCTCATTTGGTTGGGCTTCGTTAGTGCAGATCTCAGAGGCTCTATCAGCAGGGCTTTGGAAATGTTTGAACAATTAAAAGAATTTGTGAGGGTTTAAAGAAAAAAAATTTTAAAAAAAAACAAAAAAATCTACTATGAAAAGTGAGGTGATATAATGTCAAGACCACTCTTAAAACTTTAAATGCTTTGATAATAAATTCCAAAATCATTAGGAAAAATAGAAATATCAAACGGTTTATCCGCTTTTAGTTAAAAAGTTGCCAGCTTTTTTCAAATTTTTTAGATTATAATTTACTATTAAATAGCCATATCTTGGAGGAGGTTATGGAGAGGACTCCTTTGCAATGGTTGGTTGGTTGTTGTGGTTTTTTTTACGCTAATATTGTGTTACACTGTACTTTAGATTATTGCTATGAACTGCCGCTATGGGGGGATTTCTTTGTTTTTTCATAACTAGGACTTTTTCACAATAAGTAATTTTCTAGTATTAATGTGCACTGGGAACACTGTTCTGAACCTTAAATTAGAATTATTTAAAAAACCAGCTAAACTTTGGCATATTTTTAGCAATACATTCATAACAATATTTGCTGTTGAATTCATCTAGCATTTTCTGTTGCTGGAGAAGTAGTGGGTTTGTGATCAGAGTATTTTTAAATCCTTCAAAAACACAGTATGCTGAGATAGTCGATGGGAGGTAGAGACTCTGGGGGAGGATTTTCCAACCCAGCGGTGTCGGAGCAGCATCCAGGAGATGCTGAACCCCCTCCGCACCTGGGGAGAACCCAGGTTCCCTTAAGAGCAGATTTTTAATTTTTTTAATAGTGTCCGGTGCCACATCCATCAGAGTGACATCAGCAGTCTCCAGGGCAGCGTTAGCATGTATTCATCACGGGTGATGTCTCTCTCAGGAAAGCAAAATCCTAAACAGAAGCTGGCGGCTCCAGGCAGGGGCAGGAGAGGAGTGAGGGGGTCTCTGCACCTTCAGCTCTGACTCCTGCGTGGGGCAGGGCGCTTTGTTCCAGCATCACCAGGCAAGGTGTGTCCTCAGATCATCTTTTCATCTTGATCTTAAATTTCCCAGTAACAGCAGATCTGCCAGAGTCGTCGTCATTTCAGTAGTTAGTTATTGTCATTGTTAAAGTGATATTTGGTTTCTTGTTTGACTTTGCTTTGGGGGGTTTGCATCAAGCAGGTAAGATTTTAATTATTCAGGTTTTCCTCTTTGCTCTTTATGGTCCAGCTTTGGTGTACCTAATGCCATGGGCTCTCTTCCTTCCCCGGAACGCTCCCGTTATTCTCATGTTTGGTGGAAGCCCCTGTTAACAAGCCAGGAGTGCTTTGGCTGCTTTGTTCGAAGCTCCTATGTTTGGTGACAATTATCAGTGCACTCTTGTGAAGATTTTCATTTGGAAAACCAGATGATTCTTTTGTGATTTTACTGGCACTGACTCATGAGTGCGGCAGGGTGAGGGCTGGCTTGTCCCATCAGGCGTGGCATGGTGGCCTGGGGGTTCACGACCAATTTTCTAGTGATCATACTCAAAGATACTGCCACATCCCATGGAATTCCTTGACGTTTTCTGAAGGCTTTCCAGCTGTATAATCAAAGTCTTGGTTTTGTGTTACTTGCTCGTTCTGACCAGCAGTGAACTTGTAGGTTGTGTAGAGTGCTGGGAAGGCTGCTCAGGGCGGTGGGTTGGGTTGTTGTGTGTGGTTTTGGGGCAGTGAATACAAACACTGCCGTAACTTTGGGAGAGTTTCTGTTTCAATGCTCAACACCATTCCAGCCCAGAAAATTAGAAATTAACATTCTGCTTGAAATTCCCATTCTGCTTGTTCATGTGGCTTTTGACAAACTTGCTCGAATTTCTATTTCTAGAGAAACTGATGGATAGGTAAACAGGAAAATGTATGGCTGCATCAGCTCTCCCTTGTTCACATTGAGGTTATATTCAGGTTGCAGATTACTCATGCAATGCTCAAAACAGAGAACCTGGTATAAAGTGTTTACAACCTCATTCTGTGCCTTAATTCTATTTTGGGAAGAAATTATCATAAGAAAAAGGCTGAATAAGAATAACAGCTTCAACAGAAAGGCTGCTGTGCAATCAGCCTAATGCATGCATGGTTTTTATAATTTTATTTTTTTCCTTTATCTGTGTGATCTCATCCCACTTTTACTCTGGATAGCAGAAAGCTGCCTGCATTGCAGTAGGCAAATCCTTGCCGTCAATTTTCCTCTTGTTCCTGTCTGTTGTTGTACACAGGTTGTCTTTTTTAGGCTGAGCTTTCCTGGCATGGCTTTAGGACTTAGCGTGGTTTTCCCTTCTCAGAAGACAAGGGAAAAATAAAACTCCCCAACTATGTATAAAACTCCCCAAAATGGGTTTGCGGTGGTTCTGCATCCACTGCCTTGCTCCGTGTCAGAGGGATGTTTGCTGGATGAAGGTGTGACCGAGCGATTCTAGCAGGGTTTGAACAGTCAGAGCTCATGCCTTGAACCGAGCCGTAGCGATCAGGTATTGCAAAGGTTAACCTTTATCAGTCGCACAAAAAAAAAAAGAAAAAGGTTGAGGTTTCATCAAAAACTTCCATCCTCGCAACCTGTCGACCACAATTTGATGATGATTATTGATTATTTCCCAGCCTTTCGCTTGCTCTGGCACAGCGGCCAGCCGTGATATACAGATAGGGCGGCAGCCCGGTAAAAATAAGAGTCCATCTTGATAATGGGCCGAGATGAGATACTGTTATTTGATAAAGATAATTGATGTTTCACGGTGAATTGGAAAACAGTTCTGAGCACCGCAGGTCCGTGGCTGCTGGGGCTGCAGATGTGCCCTTTGTTTACAAACCGTGGCAAGAGATGTGCCCATAAACCGCCCCACCACAGCGCTCCACACCAAGCACACCGCTTCAGCATGGCTGGCAGTTTTTAACCAGAAATAAAACACCTACATGGAGGAGCATGATCTGTCATTTTGCAGTCATGATGAAGCTTCTCAAGTGTATAAATTAGCTTAGCGTGCTTCTGCTGAGACACCCTCGAGATCTTGTTTCCTCTGCTTGGGATGGAGTTGATAATTTATTCCAGGTGAGCTGGGATCCTAAATNTCTCTCTCCTCTCTCTCTCCTCTCTCTCTCCTCTCTCTCTCCTCTCTCTTTCCTCTTTCCTTTTTTTTTCTTTTTTTTTCTTTTTTTCATAGTATTTATACAGGGTATTTGAGTTAGCCAAAATGCTGCTTGAAAATGTTGAAATTTGTCAAGGCAAAACAAGGCATGGTATGGGTCTAGCTTTCTTCATTCCCATTAATTTAACATAAAGGCGTCTCCGCCTTTATTGACTCCACACGTGCAGCCCCCTGTTTTGAATGGATTAAGGTATCGCTCACTACAAGTTCTGTTCACCGAAGTTCTCTCAGTCCTGTTGTCACCTTTGTGACCTCTAATTAAGCAATGGGAGGTGGCAGGGAGCAGGGTTATCACGAGCTAATGACATCCCAAGCGCGCAGTGTGGCACGAGGTTCATCTGCGTGCTGCTAATCCCCGGGGGGAGCAATTATCTAACGACGAACGTGCCACAGCGCAGATCAGTGATGCTGCTGCCACCATGCCTGAATTACACTGCCCCTTCCAAACATCATTTTTTTTTTTTCATTGATTTTGCAAACTGACAGTTTTGAGGTTCTCTGAAGTGACTTATGTATTCTGCAAAGTCATGACCCAGGAGATGTGCTGCTTTGTGGTTTTTTTTATTTTTAAATAAATATATGTATTAAGAATATGCAAACCAAAAAAAAATGTGTAGTCATTTTTGCTGGGCTAGAAGCAGCATCGGCAGGTGGGATGCAACTAAAGGCTCATGTTAAATTCAAACCAAACAATTAATATATTACACAAGATTGTAAATTATCATCGACATGCAGTTGAAATTCCTTTCTTTAGAGGTGCGTTACTACAGAAAAAGAATAGTACTCTGCTACTTTTTTTCCCAGTTGAACAGTAGTTCAGTGTTATTGGACTGTAGGGGTACATTTCAGGTAACTGGATTTTAGGATATGTGATTGTCGTTGACTTTGGGATGATGGGAAGACACTAATGTCTGAAATTGCTTTATAATATTGTGCTCATCAGAGTCTTTAGCATTATTTTATGGCCAAAACAGATTGTGTCATTATTCATTAATGATTATCATGATAATCCACAGGTATTAACTCGCCCACATCCTTCTGGGGGTCTGGTCCATGTGCTCCTTTTGGCTGGTGGCTCAGCCTTGGAAGCATGGATGGTTCCCTCTGGAAGCAGAAACTCTTCACCATCCTTGAGCTAGAGGTGATGTAGGGTTGTATATGTGGCGGGATATTTTGTCATGTAATTTGTCATAACTTTGTGTCCTGTAAAGACTGAGGGAGGGTGCGGAGCAGGGGGATCCCCGTCCCCTCGGCGGGATTGCTGCAGGGAGCATCGGAGTGCTGCCAGGAGGAACATGCAGGGGATGCGGGTACCAGCTTTTGTGGGTCCTTTCCACTGGAAGATGAAAGAGAAGGCTGAGTTGTGGTTGGGTTTATTTCAAAGCGAAAGATGTTTTTAAACACTGTCTGGAATCAATACTCTCTGGTCCCGAGTACTTCCTTTGGCTCCCTGTGGAACTCCAGCCCGAGCGTCAGCAGTCGTCGGGCTGTGCGTTGCGTTGTTTTATTTCAGGACCTACATGCCTTTGCAGATTTCTGTTCTTGCATAAGGCAAACATGGTTTCATGTTATGTTTGGAATTAATAGTTCCTGGTGTCAGGTGGCTTGTTTTAGTTAACTCTTATTGCTGAAGACCAGACCCTGTTCTCAAATGAGTATTTTAAGTGTAGGAAAAGACAGCCAGCTATCCTGCGATTGGAACCTGAGCGTGCCTTCACTGACACTGCTGCTCAGATGAGGCAGGACAGCTTGTTAGCAGAACCACGCATCCTCACATTGCAGATAAGAGATAATTACCAAGTATAACCTTTTAATTTCATAGGCCACAATCCCCTTCTCACTGGAGGTCGGAAAGGAAGGGGAGGGAAGCCATTGGTCTGCAGAGCAAATGCTGCCGTGCGGTTCTCCAGGCATGCAGCACATGTGTGGGCACATTCAGTGCAGCGTTCTTCTGCTCCAAAATCCTTGGTGGTGATGTGCCGGGGGGCTGGGGATGCTTTCCTTTGGTTTTGTTTAGAACCTGACTCACATAAGCAACAGCAAAGCTCCCAAGGGAAAATACAGGTATCAATCAGTGCATCACCAGCAAGCAGGGCAGGGGTTTAAGGGGACCGGCTTTGGCTGCGCCAGGACTTACATTTTCATGTCCTTGTTGGTACAAATGCAACTTCATTCTTAGTTCTCTTTCCGTGGTATCTCCAGTGCCTCGCAGCAGCAGGAGAGCATCATGCTAGCTGGCATGCTGCAGACCCCTTTACTCTATAGGCTGCTGTAGCTCTGCCCCCATTTTCTATGCATGCCCGATAATGCAGTTGAGGGATTTTATTAATTTTCATTGTAAAAAGAAATGTTCTTATCCTATCAACAGCAAATCCCAGCCACATTAGGTATGCAATAACAAAATAGCCACTCTTTGTCAAGTTTCTCCAATGTCCTTTAAAGCAGTGTTTAATCATGCCCGGTTGGTTAGCGGGGGGGAATTTAGCAGCATATTTTATGGGGGTAAACTCTGCTGATACACTGCTCCCTGGGAGGCTGGTGGGGGTTGAATTTACAGCACGCTAACAGCTCTGCATTAACTCTACGGTCGGAGATTGTTGATCTGCACCAAACCTGCCCCTGTGCATCACAGATAAATCTGCTTTGCACATATAAACACGTGCGTTAAGCTACAAGTAACGAATGCAAGCCACGAGTCCTCACGTACATCGTGGCGAGCGCGCTATAAATTCACACCGTAACTCCACTCCAACGTTCCAACCCCAGAGGCGAAGGAATGAGGCCTCGGGAATCACCTTTTTAGGTCATGTTGGAATTAGATGATCTTTGAAGTCCCTCCCAACCCAAACCATGCTGGGATTCTATATGTAGGCAGGTGAAAAGCAGGTTTTTGCACGGTTTAGCTCGTATTATCAAGCAGTATTCCTCTAAGAGTAACTAACGACACAGGGAGAGGGGATGCTCCGTGTATTCCCGTTTCCTGTTAACTCCCTGTAGAGCAGTGTTTCCTTTTTTAGTCTAGGTAGAATTTTTAGTAGCTTTTCCTTTCAAGAGTGAATTATTATTATGCCCCTTTTGAATAGCGATTTAAATGAATTATTTCATATCTCACAAAATAATATTTAAAATAGGGAGGAGACATTAAGCACTTTCTTTTTCCATTCTCCTTGGTAAGAATATCCTGATCATACTCCGAATTTGTATGTTAAATTATTTTCCTAAAAGTTAAAGCATAAAGCTTAACCTGCAAGCTGTTTAAAACTTCTTTTAAAATGCTAGTTGTCAAGGAGATACGAATTTAAATAACAATACCAAGTTGTCTAACATGTATTCATGCAGATATTCTGAGGTTTTACTTGAAGTATTCTGAAACTTTAAATGAAGAACAGCAGCATTAGTTTCACAGAGGAAGAAATCACTGCTGGTATTACAGACTGATGGTTTGAAGTTTTGGGGCAATTAATTGCCGTGTGGATTCTGATGGTCCATGTGAAAATCTTGAACGGACAGGGACATTCCTAAAGTGAGAGCATCCATCAAGAGTTTGGGAACATGGGGGTCTGAAAGGCGGGCAGGATGGTGAGGACAGCGATGGTTTTGGGGGAGAACCAGCCTGTTTTGGGCTCTCCTGTGCCGTAGTTTGGGGCTGGAGCTGTGCAATCTGGGGACAATTTAAGTCATCCCGTAACACTTGGGTGGCTGCAGCTGCCATCTAATTTTTTTTCTGGATTAAGTTCAGTTGAGAAGGAAGCTGCCTCATTTTCTGGTTGTCATTTGCCCAGGAAGTGAAAGCAGATTGCAATGAGGGGCTTGCAGCAGGACACCCTCCTAACAAACGAGGGGCGCGGATGGACAGACGGACGGCTGTGCGCAGTGACAAATGTATTTATTTGTGTGTGTGGCCGGCCAAGGGCACCCTCTGCTCCCATGGATGCTGCCCATCCGATCACACATGGCACGTTTGAATACTGAGTAATTGTGACGGCTGAGGCGAAATTGTATTACTGTAAGGTTAAAAATCAAGTTAGCTATTTTATTAAGTTAAAAAATGTAATACATGTGCTTTGACTGTATCTTGATGTTATTGAGAAGCTACTTGAAGGACAGGAAGAAAATTAATTTAAAAATGCAAATATACTCTTTTTTTTTTTTTTCAGTACCGTCCTGAAATTTTTACAGCAATTGTTAGTATTACTGGAACTACCATAGAAATTAAATTATTAAAGATACCGAAACTGTTTTAAGATAATAGCATTTCAGATATTTCCATTAAATTGCTCAGAAAGTGGGGATTTATTTTTTAAAGTGTCCATAAAAACCTTTGAAGGGCTGTCTTTCTTGTATGAAAAAATGAGGCAATATTTGAAATATATTTTCAGGTGAAACCATTTAGTTTTTGTATAACTTTGTTTTTGTAAAAACCGAGCGGTGAGGATGCCCTGCCCGTGCCTGCCCCCCACAGCTGGCTGTGACTGTGGCTGATGGACCCCCACGGTAGGCACCGATTTTAGGTGCATATATTCTGAAATAAGCAAATCTGCCACATGCAAGTATGATGGGAAGAACCATAGAGCAAAAAAAAGAGAGATGTGCAGGAGCCCAGGGAGGAGCTCTGGTGCAAACAAAGATTCTCTGAAGGAAAAAGAAAAATTATCCCGGGCACGGCACATGGCAGCCTGGCGAAGGAGCTGGGAATCTCCTGGTGCCTGGCATCGAGTGGCCGAGCAGTTTCACCCGGGCAGCCCTCCTCAGAAGTTGTTGTTTTTATATATTCACATCATTGTCTGCTGTTTTTATCTGAAAGGCCGATATTTATCCTTCTGCATGGTTTGGGCTCTGTAGGTGTTCTGCAGGGTTAGCATTAAAATCCAACTTCTAATTTTTAATTTAAAGAAAACAAAAAGCACGCTTCTGTTTGCGTGATGTGGAATCACTTGGTGCATGCCACTGCCGGGGGACCCCCGGGAGGTCTGTGCGTGGCAGTGAAGCGCTGCTCACCTGGCTTTAACTTGTGGCTCATTTCTAATGCCTGACCTGTCAGCCCTAGCGCTGTTTATGAAGATCTATTCTAAAAGTGCGTTATTTTTTATTTGCTTGGGGGGGTAGTAAAGGGAAAGCTACATTTTTTCCATAGCGCTATCAACACCTATGATTTTCAACTTATTTCCATAGTTTTCTCTTTTATTAAGCTTTGCCTTTAGCATACCAAGCTTTAGATTTGTGATTTGTGTGTGTTCTCGTATAAAGCCGCGTTGACGCCTGCTTTCCGGGGGTTTGCTGTGGCAGATCGCCCCGGCTCGGCTGCTGAAATTGCCCATGAAATCATCGCCGCTGACTCCTCACTGATCCATGAAGGAGTTACAGAATCGCCTCCTCCTTAATTTTCACATAACGATTCCTTGCCCGAAGATGATTTGTATCCCGTGCAAAAGTCGGGAGCTGAGATTTTTGCCCTGCTCTGAGCAGGCACGTCGTGCTGAGGCTGGTGCTGGGCTGTGGCAACCCTCTGCTTGTGGGTTCTGGAAGGGCAACGCTGCTGGGCATGCGCCAGGCACGCTGCTTTCGTAAGTGAATTTTTTGTTTTGCTTTAGTTAAGGTACCCCTAGAGACTGGGGATATAAATACCTAATAATAAAGGCGGTAAAATATTAGTATGTCTCTCTAGCAGTGCAGAAGTTACTTTATCAATTTAAAGTATGCATTTCGGTGTATTTATTAAAATAAAATTGCTGCGGTGATGCAGCGTTTTATTTTTTATGTCGCCTTTAACAGGATATTGCTGTTCGATGTAGAGTTTACCGAATATTGGACTTGGAAGGAGGTTGTCATCGCCTCAGTATATCATGTGTTGCAGGACAGCGGCGGTGGCAGGTGCAGAAGTCAAATAGTCTCCCAGGAGCATCCTCCCATTAAAAAACAATTGCTTGGGCAGAGGGAAGCTGCAAACAGCTGCACTCCGTCCCACAGCCTCTGCCGCGCAGAATTAAGGCTATTTCCAAACCAGCGCCGCACAGATTTTTGCCTGTGTTTTTTTGCTCTGTGCTGCTATAACCACTTCGGAGACGAAAATCTGCGAACGGTGCCTTGAAAGCAATCCCAAAGAGTGAGCGTTTGGCGTGGGCGCTCTGCCGAGGCATTAGGGGTGGGATCCGTGAGTGCAGTGCTCAGCACCACGGCAGAACGGGGCCAGCTGCAGAGCACCAAATGTAGGGGTGCAAGCAGAATATCCTGAGCGAGCAGCAATAATTTGGTTTTGTTACTTATTCCTTGGCCTGGGAAGTGCAAGGTGAGCATTGCAAAGTGGCGTTTAGCTTAGCGGGCTGAAAAATAAATCTTGGCTTGAAAGGATTAGCATCAATTAGAGAGGCACTTCCTTTAAATAACAAAGCAGATGAATTCCCTTAAGGATTGTACTTATTGGAACACATTTTCAGTAGTAAAAAGAGCAACAAGTGTGCTGGTGCTATTGATTTTCTACCTTTGTATTACCAAAACATATTTTATTGACAAGTATTACTTGCTTGTTAAGTGCTAAGGAGTTTGATGGGGCTGAACATCAGATCACTAATTAATTGCCCTTTCAGACTCTCCTCCTCAGCTGCAGTGATTATGTTGCAGCGAGAGGTTTGGGGTTCTGACAGAGTTCACTCACCTCTTACCTGATAAACAAGAAATTAATATATTAGTGGGGTCTTAACATAGAGTTGCAGTGAACCATTCCGAGTGGGTCTTCAGCTTTCCATGTCCCAGGGATGGGCACAGGAGCCCTGCTTTTATTTTCCCAGCCTGATTTTATTCCCTGGCTGTTACACAGTCTTTTTTTTTTTCCGCACGGTGAAGCCCTGCCAGCCTGGAGCTGGCGCAGAGCCTCCGAATGCAGAGAGAGCCGCTGTGCCTTGTCAAGAAATACTTTGTGCGCCTCCCAGTCAAGCGTTTTCATCCTGCTGGTGCAATGGCGTTTTCCAAATACCAAAATGGTATTTTTCGAAAAAAATAGTCAGGCATCATCATGAATTTAAATACAGATTCTGGCTTTTTGCCCTGTTGTTGGTTAGCCCTGTTCTCAGCATTGCCGTTTCCTCGGCTGCGTTTCTTTTCCTCCTTCTCAGGCTTGGGTAAAGCATCCGTGTGTTCTGTGATCGTTACACACGGTCATTAAAATCTTTATGGTGGCTCTGACCATAGAATCAGCAAAGGAATTTTCACAGAGTTTCTGATGTGCTGTTTATACTGTTGGATATTTAAGAAAACGAGGATTTCAGCTGAGCCCACAGCTCAGGTGTGTTCGTTGCATCCCCAGATCTGTTTGCATTTCCGTTGCAATGGCAATATCTCTTTGGAGCAGAGAGGGCTGTTCTGGGGACTGTGTTCTGTGCCGGCTGAGGTGCTGCTGTAAAGGCTGCTAAGGACACATCGGTGTTCACGTACCAGACAAACAGCTTTGGTTTAAAACCTGGATTTGGCAGTGAATGTGTTCGTGTGGTGGTTGAATTCCATTTTATTAGCTAAGCAACTATGAGGACACTTAAAAAAAATGCTCCTGGTATTTGATGCCGAGCGGCACATGCTGAAGTCCCACCTGATAAGAGGTTTCAGTGGTGTGCTTTCATGTGCCCGGAGGAAGGGGGGGGTCTCTGTGGTGCCAAGCGATGACCACCCCACCTCCCGCTTCTCTCCCCAGACCATCCACGGCCACAAAGGACCCATAACAGCGGTGGCCTTCGCCCCTGACGGCCGGTACCTCGCCACCTACTCCAACTCCGACAGCCACCTCTCCTTCTGGCAGGTAAGCATGTGGGACTATCCGTTAATGAACTCATGTTTGGACTTTCTTTAATTGTTCATTAACAGTGTAACACACAGGGAAGCAATGACAGCAGGGAGGTCCCAGATGTCAAGGCAGAAGCTGAAACCTCAGCACCGAGTTCTGTCATTCACCCATCAGTTCCAACAGAGAATGAGCTTTGTGAACATTTACGTGGGGTTTTTTTCATTGGGTTTTTTTTTTGTTGTGTTTTGTTTTGGTTTTTTACCCCCCTACATCCTGATGCAAACCTCTCAGGACAAGCAGTGGTGCCCAGCACTCAGGGACACTCGGGGACATCAGGGACCCCAGTGCTGGGCTATGCCACCTGCCCCTTCTCCTGCAGCCCCCTCAGCAGGAAAGCTGAGGTGGAAAAATGCATAAACAGAGCAAACAGGAGAAGCTGAGAGCCAGGCCACCATTTTGTGAAGTATCTCGAGGTTTATTTTCTGTAAAATCCGAGAAATCTTTTTCTTTGTAGTCTCACGTCAGTGGACGTAATTTTTGTCAGTCGTAGGCTGCTGTCGACACCCCCCAAGCAGGATTCTTTTCTTCCTCACAATGGCTTTATACCTAAAAATCTGTTATTTGAGAGCAAGCGATCTGATGGAGCGACATGTGCTATCAAAATCAGAGTGTCACAGTCACCGGGCTGTAAAACAGAACTCGGGGTGCCCGTCAGGACCAGTCCTGCTCTTCAGCACCCTTCCCCAGCTCTACGTGTTGTTTGGAGGTTCTGCAGGTGCCACAATTATCGCCCATCGCTGTACTGTGTGCTTTCTGAAACAGTGAATGAGAACAGCCAAAATCCTCATCCATCGGTTACATTTATTCCATTTAAGTGCTCGGGGAAAATCTGGAAAGCAGTCAGGCCAGATTTTTCAAAATTGTCAGGGGAAAAAAAAAGTCAGTCAGGAGTTGTAAATGGTGATGTGCCACGCCACGTGGGTGTATAAATGTTAAAGTGGCTCTTACAGAAAGAGTTAAATGTACCCACACGTTCCGTTTAAAAATGTGACCTCGTGCGCTAGTGATTTTTCCCTTCTGTGTTCTGTTTGGCACTATTATTAATGCAGGAAAATCAGCAGCATTAGTCATCTTAAAAGGGTTATTACTCAAGATGATTTAAATTGTGAAAATGTCAGTGGCGCTTGCACGCTCCCTGCTAGAGATGCTGTGATTTACACCCTCTGACACTGCGCTGCTGCCGAGAAGAGCCGGGAAAAAGTAATGGCTTGTGCTTCCTCCTGATCAGGATTCAGGATGTGGCATCAGCAATAACATCCCTGGGCTTGCCAAGGTTTCCCGGGCGCATCTCGGGGATGCAGCCGATGGCAATCCTGGGGTTGCAAAGATGGGGATGGAAAGGTTTTTTAGAGCAAGGCAGCGTTGCAGAAGGTGCAGGGTTTGTGTATCTCAGTGGGTTGGATCAGGGAATCTCGTATTTTAAACCACGGAGCTGGGCAAGATGCATCAGCAATAACCGGCCGGCTTTCCAAAGAGGGAAACTCAGCAGATGTCTTCCCAGTGGCCTCTTGACCCACCAGACAATGAAATTTTGGCTTTTTTTTCTGTCTGCACCTATTGTGACAACCGCTCTTTATTCTGCGTATCTTCAGCTCTAGGGTTTTTATTACTTTTATAGTATTCCAGCATAAATATAATCTTACTAATGTTTCACTTTTTTCCTTAAATTCTGAATGTGCACACTTCTGCTTGTAAATGGGGGATGCTGGGGATGTTGCGCGGGCGGTGACCATCCCGTGGGCAGGGTGTGTGACACGTGGCTGTCCCCTCAGATGAACACCTCTCTCCTGGGGAGCATCGGCATGCTGAACTCCGCACCCCAGCTCCGCTGCATCAAAACCTACCAGGTGCCCCCTGTCCAGCCTGCCTCGCCGGGCTCCCACAACGCCCTCCGGCTGGCGCGGCTCATCTGGACCTCCAACCGCAACGTCATCCTCATGGCCCACGACGGCAAGGAGCACCGCTTCATGGTCTAGGGTAAGGCCCCCATGTCCTGCTTCTTGGAATTCTCCCTGTCCCTGCTCCTCCCATGGGATGGTGCCTGCAGACCCCGGTGGCTCTGCCCAGCTCGGCACTGGGCTGCGCCGACACCGGCTGTGTTTTCTTTGCAGCCCAGAGGAGAACGGTGACGGCGCTGAGGAAGATGCTCCTTGCATGGCGCAGCAGAGAGGGGGATCGGTGGCACTGTGACGATGCTCCTCCGTTGCATCCGCAGTGGCAGGAACCCTGTGTGGATGTCCAGTCCACTCAGCAGCCCTCATTAAACGCGTTTTTTTCCTTTGGAGACTCTGGCAGGATCTGGGTGTTTACCAAAAGGCTCATGTTTACATGGACTTTCTCCTCCTGACCACTGAATGCTGGCAAGCGGCACATCTTGGGCTCCTCACCGAGGGGCTCACAGCCTGGGGATAGGGAGGGATGGAGTTTTGGGGTTCCAATCCCAAGGGGATATTTGCTCACACAAAGTCTCAGTTTTCAGGTGAATGGGAAGCACTGCTGTGCCCATCACTGTTTTCTGTAGTCTGGAAGAAAGAATAATAATAGTCCACGTGTAAATAATTTAAGAAATCTCTTGAAGATGGAATAGCAAACTTGAAAAAAAAAAGAGTATTTATATATAAAGGTGGTTTTTTTGCTACCAATGCAGGTATTTATTAAAAAAAAAGAAAGCTTTCTCTTGCAAAAGCCACTCCCGTTTGTGCCAGGGCATGCAGAGCAGTGACACTGTGCTCCCCCCTGCCCCGTGTCACCCCACGCTTGGCACTGGGGACCAGAGGGGAAGGACACGGGCCCCAAGGGAGGCGGCACAAATGGCACCGGTGGGGAGCAATTCTGGGCGGAAAAATGATGGAAAAGGGTGTAGGAGGTAAGTTATTTGAATGAAACACTTTGTTCAGTGGGAGTATCCTGTGTAACGTTAGCTGTGACTGTGTTTCCTCTTCTTACATATCTAATTCTGTGAAATATTGAATAGTGTGGAAGTATGCTGCTTTATGCTCACAATAAAGAAAATGAATCTATAAAATACTGTTTTATTTAAACATATTGATGTAGATGTTTGTATAGCTTTTCCTTTGCCATTTTTGTCTGAGAAGCTCACAGAAGTAAGAAGGCTGTCTCTACACAATAAAGTAAAAACAATAGAATATAGAATCTTCCCTTGCCCAAAAAGGAATAAAATGATTTTTTTTTAAAATGGCTTCTAATATAAAAAGGCATTGATTGCTTTTTTTTTTTTTAGGTGGTCTGTGTAGTACACAATGTGATTTACAGTCCAGAAGCTACATATCTGTTCGCTGTTTAAAAATAATTAAAATAAAAATCAAGCAATTAAGACCGTTAGGAATGTTTAACACAAACTGCCGTAAAGTTTAATCTTTTCTCTGGCGGGAATGTAGTGTAAGTGGAGAGCTCTGTCGTAGAACATCAGGGTCTTTTCTAGGTGAACTGACGCAACGTGCATGTACATGGTGTTTGTACAGATATATATGTAACCTTGGAGATGTAAAAAATAAAAAATAAAAAAAAAGGAGAGCTAACAGAGACTTTCCATCCGTGGAGTGAGATGCTGTGATGTTCGGTGTAGGCTTGTGAGGAGAGCGTTGTGTTACCCCATCAGCATTCTCCCACCGGGATCCTGTCCCCTAGGTTACGGTAGATATCACATTTTATATATATATATGTATATTTATGTATGTGTTTACTTTCAGAACAAAACGCAGCCCCAGGGGGCTTGTGGACCGTGCTTCTGCAGTGAACGAACATCTGGAGTTACGTACGCATTGAGATGTTTGTTTTAATCCAGCAGTGTAATGGATTTTCTCCAGTGCAGAAGAGAGCTGGTAACGCTCCTCCCAGTCCTGAAAATCAGCTCATGCCGCCAGAGCCCAAGTGGTAATAGTGAGAGACGGGTTCGCGGGGCAGTCGCTGACCCCTGCGATATGTCTGACTGTTAAAAGCCGGCGGGAGCTGGGGTCAGGCTGCTCCGAGTTCCTGGCCCATGGGGCTGGTGAGGGGCCAGTGTGGTCCCCGATGGAGGCACCTCCCTGTCCCACTGGTCCCAGGCTGGAGGCACCTCCCCATCCCACTGGTCCATGATGGAGGCACCTCCCCATCCTGCTGGTCTGGCAGCCTGAAGGAGAGCAGAATGTCACTGTTGGAGTGGGCAAGGGGGTGCCGAAGGGACCCCAGCCGATGAAGGTAGGAGGGTGGTGAGGATAAATTTCCTGGACTCGCAGAACAGTGTATCTGAGTGAAAAAGGGAATATTCCTCTTGCAGAAACGCACCAGCACCGGCGTGCGCCAGGCAATGCTCTTTCGTGGGCCATATTCCCCCCCCCCCAAAAAAAAATAATGGAAGTAAATGAAACACAGATTTTTCTGAGGCACAGTGCAGGGTCACTGAGGATGTTTAGCGTGGGGTTGTGTTTGGGTCGGAATTGGCGATACACGTTATTTTTAACAATGACTGTTGTGTTCACGGGGAGAGCCAGGGATGGCCGGAGCTGGGTCCAGCATCAGCCTTGGGACAAAAAAAACATGAGCAAAGGGTGTGAATCCGCAGCTTTCAGGGTGTGTGAATGTGGGAGAATATCCATGTCTGCAGCAGTTCCGTGTAGGCAAAGCCGCTGGCAGCAGTGTGGTGGCGATCCAGCCGGGCACGGTGGGGCAGGGGCACAGCCAGCACCGCCCAAATGCCCCCCCCCCCAGCCCCTCTTCAGCTGACAGCCGGAGCTGAGCCTTGAAAAATCAATACTCGGGAGCCAGGAGGGAAATATTTCCAACCTCTAACTAGAGAATGTATTTTGACAAGGCCAAGATAATCCGAGCTGCACAGGAGAAAGAGAAAAGAAGACTCATTTTTAAAGCTTGACACTTCAAGGTGTTTTTGTGCGGTGGTTTCGAGAGAGCATCGATACGCACAAATACCAAAGGTCACAAAGAAAAGCCAGAAGAATTTCAAAAATCAGACACGCCGGTTTTGCTGTTTACTGCACAAAATATAAACTGTTTGATCTGCGTGGAGATAACGGCCAAGTGCAGGGAGCTCGGCGCTCACTGCCGGCTCCTCATCTAATAGAAATGAAAATATCCTAAAGCCCAGATTATACCTTCAGCAAGTCACCCGCACAAACCCCGCGCCCGTTTCCTGCTATCTATCTGCATCCGGGGACATTAATTGTTTTTGATTTGGCCTGATTGCATTTTGATGCAAAAAGATCAATATTTTTTCCATTTATGCAGCATCATTTTTTGATAATTGAATCTCTGGCGGTGTGCTGGGTCAGACGCGTGCAGCCCTTCTCCCTCTCCCTGACCGAGGGTCCGTTGGCACCCAGCGCTGGTGGTACCCACAGTGGTACCCGCGGTGCTGGTGGATTGTCCCCATCGTACGCTGGAGCCGCAGGAGGTGTCCCACCGGGGATGTGGGCAGGGATGGAGCGGCTGCACCAGCATTTGGGAGGTGCTGAGGACGGACGGATGGACGGGTCCAGGAGTTGGAGTTTTTTCCTACACTGGAGATTTACAGAGAAAAAACTCCAGGAAAATTATCCCCCTGTGAGGGGATGGGTCCAGATGCTCCTGCTGCCCGGCACATCCCGGCTGGGCTGTGCCCGCAGGCACAGCCAGGACTCATGTCTTGCCGGGGTTGGAGCTTTGTGGATTTTTGGGACAGGGTCACATGTGGGTGTGGGCTGAGGTCCCAATCTCCTGATCACCAGGCTTGGAGCAGGCTGGTCCCTCTGCTCTGAGAACAAGGCTCCCCATCCCACAGGGCAGGACACAGCCATGAAATTCCCCAGATGTGCTCCAGATGCTCCTGCCACGTGCTCGGTACATGGTGGATGTGCCCCTCGGGTGCAGGCAGGGTGATGCCCTTGCCCAGGATGCAAAATGTTTGCCATTGGGATGAATTTGGTTTCAAATAGCGATTTTTTTTTTTTTTTTTTTTTTGCAGCCAAAATACTTGCTCAAATTTTTGAGTTGTATGGCAGCAAAGCAGCACAAACAGAAGACCTTCAATGTGCTTAGCAGCAGCCGAGGTATTTAAAAGCCAAGGTTTCAATAGCAGAAATTGGAGAGGACCCAAAGATGTTTTGTCCTCTCACTGCAAGAATTTCCATGAGCAGCCAGTGTAAAGAAGAACCTGAAGCTGAATATAATAAATCTCCTGAGCATCACCCGGCCAGCTCCGGGAGCTCTGCGAGTCACCTCTGCCTTTCCAGGAGTGCTCCTGGCCAGATGCATCCCTCACATCTCCCTCTGTGTCTATTGCCAGGAAAGCACCGACAGGGAAAAGCTCCTCTTCCTCCTCGCTCCCTCCTGTGTTTGCGGAATTGCCAGGACATGGGACACGGACTCTGTAAGGAACTCAAGAGTGTCTGGGTTTGTAAATTAAACTTCTCAGATGGTTCCTCCTGCATCCAGGGTCTCTGAGCGTGCGGGGAAGGGAGCTGAGGAGAAGGGAAAATGGGTTTCTTCTGTTCCCCCAACAAGCTGTCCGGGCTGTGCCCAGCTCTTAGCACACAGCGAAAACTTTACCAGCGATAATGCTTTGGTCTGAGCAAAAAAAATCTGTAAAAATCTGCATCAGAGCCTTCGGTGTGATGAATTGACACTTGATGGCAACAGTTGCCTGGAGTGCTCTTTGAACAGGAGGGCTCCTGGGGAACTTCCCTCGCTCTCTGATGTCTGAAAATTAAAAATTAATCCCGTATGAAAAATTAAAAGGTGAAACTTTCTGCTGCAGCAGCAGCATAGCTTTTTGAATGTTGATTTTTTTTTTTTTTTTTTTTTGAAACGAAGGCGGAATGACATCTCCGGGAAGGTCGTTGTTGGTTGTTACAGTTGGAATATGTGATTTAATTGGTTTCTGTAAATTGGAAACCTATTTGCAAAAGGACTGGAGGAACTTAAAATTGGGCTGGGGAAGCATGTTAGGTATTTATTTACTGGAGTCACTGACTTTAACCGGACATTTGTTCACTCCTGTAGAGCTACTCCCAATTTACAGGAGAAGAAGACTGCTGGGTGCATCACGAACACGGGGTTGGGCTGGGGTGCACCTCCCTGGGGTGGGGTGCACCTCCCCACACGTTGCAGAGCTGTGGCCATTGGTGTCTCTGCTTCCTCTTCCACCCAAACATCTTTCCTTTCCCCCTGGCTGTTCTCTCCCCATCCATCCGTCCCCAGGAGGAGCAGAGCCAGCGGCGGTGCCGTGGTCCTGGTTGCAGCGGGCAGGGGGGTCAGCAGGCAGGAGCCACCTGCCCGTGAGCATGTGTGACACTGGACCAGCATCCTTCAATCAGTTATTTTAAACAATGAAACGGACCAGAGCAGAGATTAAAACCCAACCTGACACGAAACCAATCAAAGTTATCAGCAAACCATTAAATTGCTTCCAGAAATAAAACTCCACTTGTCTCGGCAGGGAGCGAGGTGAGATGGAGGTGCCCCCCACTCCCACCCTTCCCCTCCCCATCCCTACTGCTGTGGCTGGGGATTTCTCCCACCTCCCGCCGGAGCATCCCTTCCCCCTGGAGCCAAACCCAAAAAAGCCACACAAGTGTGGTGGATTCGCCCAGCTCCGCATCGGCACGGTCCCACCCTGTTGATGCACAGGGGAGAGCGGCGAGATGAGCTCCCACCGAGTGCGTTGGCTTGGTAAAGGGGGAAAGTGGAGGGTCAGGCATACATGTACCCAGGGGAGCATTTGCCATGGGAAAAGGGAAGCGGAGCGAGTTTCAGCCATGATTATTTGTTTCGGTGTCAATTTTCTGCACTTCCCAGTTTGCTGAGGACACCCACCTGCTCGTGGTGCTGCAGAGGGATCCTGCCCTTCCATCAGCCAAACATTAATTCACAAGTCCCGCCTGACCCTCGCTGTGGTTAACATACGCACCCCACCCTGCGGTTAACGGGAGCACCCTGTACCATCTGTAGGTAAATGAAAGGAAAGCCTTGCTCTGTGTTCCCATTTTCCTCCCTTGCATCCCAGCGCTGTTTTTCCTGCAGAAGAGATGCTCTGGCTGTGTTCAGCGATTCCTCCCCACGGCGGAGCCTGCAGGTGGGGCTGAGACCAGCTCCCTGATGGGCTGATGGCTTGTGGATGATGCTGGGGGGTTGCCAGGAGCGTGGATGGCACTTGGGAAATTGGAAGCACAAGCCGCCTGCCAGGACAGCTTATTTATTCTGTAATTCTTCTGTTGGGGAGGGGTGATCGCTCCAGGTGATGACCTGCCTGTCCACCTCGTGCAGACCTTCAGCACCCCAACCCTCGCCGTCCCCAGGCAAGGCTCAGCCCCTGGCTTTGGAAGAAATCTCCTTTCCCACAACTTCGGATAGGTGGCAAGAGGATACAGGGAAAAAATGTATGGGAGAAAAAACAGATCACACCGTCTTTTGTTATTTCAAAAGAGATGAGCCTGAAACCAGAGTGATTTTTCCAGCTTTATGTTGTGGGAGAGGAGCAGACCAGAGCTTTTACCATCATTCTTCGAGGTCTGGTTTTGCACAACAGCAAATCCTACCCTGGCTCATTAGCTAAACAAGCAGGAGGTGAGCAAGGGGCCATGCTGGGAACATGCAGGAGCCCCTGCCCGCATGCATCTGGGGTTATTTTGCAGAAGGCAACGTCAGCTCTGAATTATGTAGGCGAGGGATAACACACGTCATTAGACTCGCCGTCAATAACACAGCTGATAATGCCATGAGCACGGTATGCACAGCACCAAACCCTCAGCTCCCACATCCTGCCGTGCTCCATCAGGGCTTGGTGGCCGGTACCCAAAGCAGCGAGCCCCCAGCCCCGCGCACCAGGATCCGGGATGGGCAGGATGCGCGGTGCTGCACATCCCCAGCTTCCGTCCTCTGTTTGTACAAGCCCATCACGTGAGGCAGCAGCAGCAAAGCTTTCCCGGGCGGGAATCCTGGGATTGATGGAGGATTGCTTCCCAACCAGCGGTGCTTTGCGTGGCTCTGTCCCGCGGGATGCCGAAGGTCACTGTTGTCAGGGCAGAGGTCTGGGTCACCAGGGATTAAAAGAGATTAAATATCTTCTTCTCCAAAACTGGAGGTTTGGATAATTAATTGCTCCCTAAACATGGAAGCTTTAATGGATTGCCCTCCATACATGCTGGATTCATTCTCCTGCCCTCGATATTTGTCTCTGCAGGGGGAAACACGTGCAGCTGTTAAAAAAATGCTTCTCAGCATCTTTCAGAACAAGGGCCAAATGTAAAAAATTTAAGTTTTGCTAGTTATGCTTACCTGATTTTCCACATAAATCCATACCATGCTTAAAATTAAGAATTCCTCCCAATTCTGTCCGAATGGCTCAGAACCATCACTGCGAGGGACGAGGGCCAGCAGCCCCTGCCCAGGAGGGGACGGCAATCCCCGAGCACCCAACCCCCCACCCTCCCCACATCACCAGCCTCAAACCCAACACACCTCTTTCCACAGGGAAAAAAAGGAAAAATCCCCCCAAGGAGCATCGGTGCTGCTGCCGGGGAGGGCGCGGAGAGGAGCCCCCGGGTACAGAGGGTTTGGGATGCTGCGCGCTGCTGGGAGGGTGTGCAGCGATGCAAAAGGGGGCTGCAGAAAAATCCAGAGAGAAATAGGATGCAACATGGCTGGGCATCCTTCCCAAACAGGATGTCTGCCTGCTCAGCCCCCGGGAGCCCCCACGGCTTCACCTCCGAGCATCTTGTCCAACTCTGCCAAGGATTTAACCACACGTTGAAATTAATCTGCTGGATAAAACCTTTTCTCCCCGGCCTTTCATTAATCACCCGTCCTTCCCATATTTCCTTGTAGGAAAATGGATTTTTTAAACCTGCCAGCTGTGGTTTTGTGGGATTCGTTTTGTGCCTTTTCTTGTCTGTTCCGGGGAGGAGGCAGACAATTAACTGGTGTTTTAGAAGTGCCGAACGCTCGTTACTGCACTCAGCTAATAGATGTGAATTATGGAACTATGGGATGCGCTCAGGGTATTAAAGAGAGAATTTTATTTTGGGATATTAAGTTTCCCAGCAAGGCAGGGGGCTGACATGGCTGAAAATCCAGTTCCCAGTGGTATATAAAACAGCAGAAAAATCTGAGCCCAAATTTGGAAAAAAAAAAAAAAGAAAAAAAAAAAAAAAGACCAACCAGCAGGTAAACTCCCTGATTCCGTGCTTTCCATCCAGCCACTCCTCTTTTTGGGTTAATCGCAATCCCAGCAGGTTGAAACCCTCCTGCCCCAATGCCGTCTGCTCCGGCAGCATGGGCACGGCTGTGGTGGCAGCGTGCCGCGGAGGGGGACTTGTCCCAGCGCCACCTCCCAAGGGACAGCCATGGAGTGATGAGAAAATTCAGGGGTCGGAAAAACTTCCTGGAAAGGCGGCAGCGGAGCCCCCGGGGAGGGCAGCGATGGGAGGGGAGTGGCTGTCGGTCCCTAACGAACCGGGAGTGATTAGCAGCTGCCGGGAAGGGCGGCTGCTCTGCCGAGCCAGCGCCGTATCGAGCAGCTTTAATTTGTCGGGAGTGTGAAGCCCGCAGCGGGGACCGGGTCCACCCCCCAGGCTCCGCTGCTTTTATTCATTTTTTTAAAAATTGGTGCATGAGGCGGAATCGAGATTTATTTCTTTTTACCTCACTCCAGGGGAAGAGTAGGTGATGTAGAGCATCCCCTAAGTTCTGCTATTGCCTAGTGAAGTCACTAAGAAAAAGAAAAAAAAAGTTTTAACCTAATTGCTGCACTCCTGGCACAGCTCTGTTAACCAGCACATGTTACCTTCCTCTTACTGGTTTAGGTGGGAGAGGGAGTCCAAATCCTGTGCAGGAGCAGCCAAAATTTGCCAGACAATCGGTGACGAGGAATTATTTGTTGGGCTTTGCTAACTGTGGTGGTGCAGCCCGGGACGATGCTCCATGCGACCGTTCAGGGATGAGAACCAGAAGGGCAAAGGAGTCAGGAGCCCTTTTGGGACTTGACCTGGTCTAACGAAGGGAAATGCAGGAGTTTCTAGCACAGTCTGAGATTTAAAAATAAAGAAAATTAAAAAATCTAGATCATGAAGTGTAAATTAGCAGAACGGAGCATGCACGAATTCCGATGCATCTGCCCCACAGCTATATTTAGGGTGCAGGATGTAGGGCAGCTAACAGTGCACATGGCATGCTTCTGCATTCCCTAGCAGGAAGAATACCGGGATTTGCGGGAATTGGGGCTGTGCACGGGGCAGGGACGGCAGGGATTGTCGTTGCATTTAAATTCAGCATTTGGCCAACGCTAAAACCTGTTTTAACTGCACTTTCGCTGTGCATCAGACTGTGCAGGTGTATCTGCAGCCTGATCTTACGCTGTTTTTTCTATTTATAATCTGTTCTCTGCCCCAGGAAAAGATGTTCTGCAAAAATCCGACAGCAGGTGATGCCACCCCAGCACTGTCTCCTTCTGCTGGAGGTGTGACAGTGGGACTGGGGTCCCCATGTCGGTCCATGTCCCTGGGGGTGCTGGTTCCCCAGGCAGGGCTCCGAGGCTGCCCCAGGAGAGCAGCAGCTGATAGATCTGCTCGTTTGCAACGGAGAGAAATCTATATGCGCAGGGTGACGTTTTTAGGGCACGCTATTTTTGCCTTATGAGTGGGCTGGAAAAATCAGCGTGGCTTTCAAGAAATGAAAGCACGTTATTTATTCTGAGAAAATAGCTCTTACTGATTAACCTCAAGCTTTTCTGCAATGTCTCTCGTGACACAAGGCTTGGTCCCGCGGGATGAAGGTTAAACGGAAGGGTTTAGGGGGTGAGTTTGGAGATGCTGTGGCCAGTGGCCAAAATGGGGTTTGCAGCTGAAAACCTCTGGCAGCTGCTGGATGGGGTGATGTGTTGTGATGCTCTCAGATGGTCACCCTGAGGAAAAACCACCCCAACCCTGGAGCTCTTCATCAACAAAGAGCAATGTGACACAGCAGCACGAGAAGTTATTAAAATGTATTCTCCACTGGAAATGAAATGGGGATGGAGACGGGCAACTGGAAATGGACAAAGGGGTGAAAGGCAGAAAATAAATCACCCCCCCAACTTCTTCTTATATTTCGTTTGCTCCAGAGTTTGCAAAATTTCTCACATGCATTGATTTTTTTTTTTAATGCATGAAATTCCATGAAATTTATGACAATTCTGGGAAGTGAAAAACGGCCCCAATCGCCCATCTCTGGGGGCAAGTGTACGGCGCGGGGAATTGAGCTCTTCTGGCCTCCTCGCGACACAGAGACACACAAACTGCAGTGTGGAGAGGCTCACAGACTTTCTTTTTCTTTTCTCTTTTATTTTTTTTTTCAGTGGGGATAATAATAACAGTGTCAAGGACACCATTCAAGTTGATGCCTGGAGAGCTATTCAGTATAGACCTATTTACGGCCATTATAAAATGCCTGTGGATAGTTCAACGACCGATTTTCAAGAGTCTTTTTCTACCTTTTGAAGGATCAGGAAAATCTATCAAACTGGAGAAATTAAGCTATTTTTCTTCAGGGGAAGAGAAACAGAGCAGGGAGCTTCTCGCATTAGAATGCTGCTGTAGATTCCCGATGAATGAAAAATTGGTCTGCATAATAATGAGCCGGGAGATGGATTTTTAAACAGCTTAAGCCCACTCCTCACTGCTCCGGTGGCGACAGCGAGGGGATTTGGGGCGACCTGCCTGGATCTTGCCTGATGGTGTTGAAAGATCACTCTTGTCTGGGCGGCTGGCGGTGGATTTTGCTGCTCCTGCTGTCCATCCGAGCTGGCAGGGAGCAGGCAGGGAGCGGGCAGCACCCAAGGGATGCAGGCGGGCACGGGCTGGGCTTCCAAGGAGCACCAGGAGGTACCCATGTCTTATGAGGAGCTAGCATCCCAGAGGATGGAAAGCCGCCTGGAGCAGAGCACACCTCGGCATGTCCTTGCCTCCCTTGCATCTCTTCTCCTTGCTGTTTCCCTCTGGCTCTTTGCTTGGTGCTGCCAGCCGCTCACGTACGTCACTTGGAAATACCATATGAGGTGATTTGCTTTGGAAAAATGTGGAGTTTGAGTAATGTGCGTTAATTACTCGCACGATAAATGTCGATCAATATGCTAAACAAACAACTCTCTGCACTCAAATGGGCTCCCATCACGATTTGGTTATCCAGCTTTTGCCCTCCTGCCATCCCCAAGCATAAATGGAAGCCCATTTTCTTTTCCAGTGCCTTGAGTTACATTTAATTGAGTGGGAAAGACGTTTATTTTTTCCACTTAAAAGATGCCAACTCCTTCCTGCACCTAACCACAAAGAGCATCATCTGCCTGTCCTTGCCTGCCCCAGCGCTGGCTCAAGCATGGACCCCCCCCGTCTCACTGTGGGGCCAGGGCTTCCGCCTGGGAGGAGAGAGCGGTGTGGGACTGCGCTTAAATGACCCAGGGACTGGTCCTTGCCCTCCTGCACGGCATGGGCTCCTTCTGCTCTGTGTTCATGGTGTGCAGGGCTTCAGCTGGCCAGCAAGGATGCTCACAGTGCCCTGAACCATCACTTTCCTCCATCTTTGTTAGATGCAGCTGCCTTCTTTGTGCTCAGCAATTCTCCATTGTCTTTTTTTTTTGCTTGCATCCTCTTGATGACCATATCCAGCCAAGTCCCAGTGATGCTGTTCCATGGTACCCGAGTCCCAGTGATGCTGCTCTGTGATGCCCGTGCCCAGGGAGCTGGGTGTGCTCTGCTGAGGGGACGCACATGTCACTGGGAAGGGGCCATTTTTGGGCTAGATTTGACCACAGACTTAGAAAAACAATAGCGTTTGTTATTCTTTTTATTTTTTCCAACATACCAGTCATTGTTCACATTTCTTCTTTTGCAGAAAATCTGGGATTTTGCTTTCGTTTTCCAGGGCCTGGTTTGTGAGATCCCGTTGCCATTTCTCCTTTGCCTTGCAGCCTAACCCTGCAGAGCAGTTTTCCTTTTCTTGTGCTTTATGAGAGGCAGCAATCGATTGTGTCTCTCTTACAAATCAACAGTATGTACAATGTGAAGATTAATAAATAATGACGTTTGGATAGAGGGGATTTGGATCTGCCACATGCTCTTTGGGTAAAATTCTTTACTTTAAACATTAGCCTGTGCATGTGCTACTTCTGCATTTTATTTTCTGCTGCGGAGGATATTGCTTCCCGTTAGGCTATGTCTAGGAAACATTTCCAAGGCATTCCTGTGGGACGATAACTTGGATGGTGAATTTCCACCGCTGACATTATGCTGTAAGTGCTCCAGGACCTGCAGCCTGATCTCCCCTTGCTCGCTGTGCACAGCGACGGCTCCAGCCGCCTGCAAACGCAGAGCCTGGGCCATGCACCGACAAGATGCTCGGCAAGTCCAGCATCTAACGCCAAGGCAGAGAACAGCACCTGTGCCCGCAGCACCAGGCTTGTCCAGGGCTGGGACATGGATGGGGAAGGGGTTGGACTGGGCTGGGTCTCCGGTGCCCTGCAGAACCAGTTTGGTCACAAGAGTGCTCCCAGTCCCACCAGATGTGTTTGCTGCATCCTACCTGGCAGCATCCTCCTGCAGTGCAAGGCTCTGGGGACAGCAGTCCCAGCCGAGAGCTCTCACCAAGGTCCCAGGAAGGGTTTAGCTCCTGGCCAGGGGAGGTCATCTCCTCTGCATCGTGATTTCTGTCACTGCTTGCACAAACGAAGGGACCAGGAAGGCTCTGCTGGGTCCCCAAGCAGACCCCGCAGAGGTGTCTGTGGGTGTTTTTCACCCACTCCCAGCTCTCGGCTTGCCCAGGACGTCCAGCAGCCATGCAGACACTTCCAGCCCGGCTTGACCTGTAAAGGAAGGGAAAAACCTTTGCTCCTGGGAGCCGGGCAATAAACCATCATCATCACCAGCCATCTGTGGGTGCGACGCAGCAGCCGGGGCAAGTCTCCCTCCTTCCCACGCAGCAATAGATACACCCCATCCCACCCAGCCCACCCCCGGAGCAGGTTTCAAAGCCCTTTATGGCATTATCTCTCCCCAACAACTGGGGAAACTGAGGCAGGGGGTAGGACTCTGGCTCTCCTGGGGGCAATGGGGGCTGAAAATCCCCCCACACCTGGCAGGCAGCCCCCTGCAACAGGATGCTCCAGCAAGCAGGGGCTGTGCTGGGGGGGGGTGGTTTGGACCCCCCCAAGGCAGCGCTGCCCTGAGGAGCCCTCACTGTCCCCAGCCCGGGGACGGTCCCCGTGGGCAGCATCTGGCTGCTCCCGTGGGAAAGACATGCTGGCGTGCGGCCGCCCCGGGCTACCGTCCTTTTTTCTGCCGCCCTCTCCGTCGCACGACTTTGTTCTTTGTTAGAAGACGCGCCGGTGGAGGAGATGCAGCCGCTCTTTGTGCCGGCAATTTGAATTTGACCCTTTCCAACACCAAAAATCAATACTCCCGCGGAGAAGCAGTGGGTGCTATTTTTCTAAACCCTGTTTACAGCGGCACAGTCCTTTAAGGCAGATGTTATCTGCTCCCGAGGCCGCTGCATACTTTACCAAATTTTACAAAGCATTTTCTGAGCACATAATGACGGTATTATCTTTGTCCACCTGCTGAGAACAGCAGCGGGCTCACAATAAATATCTGCTTCCAAGACGTACAAGTAAGAGTCCATCTTATCTGTCCAGATGGGGGGAAGAAAAAAGCCCCTAATTTACATCCCAGAAAGCACTGGGGTGTGACAAAGGTCATCGGCTGACACTGTACCCTCAGCTGGGATGAAAAATATATGAGCCAGGACCACATTGTTCGAAGGAGGATAACCAAGGCTAACCGCTCCCACCGTCTCCCCATGCCACCACAGCCCTGTGCCCGTGTGCCACCCAGCCTGGCCTCACATCACATCCCTGGCTGTTGGGGGGCAGGGACATGTCCCCACGGGAGTCGTGCCCCCAGGGCTGTCCCGGCAGGGACAAGCTCCAGGTGTTGCACAGCTGTAAGCATCCATAGTCTTCATTCTGAAAGCTGCTTGGTGCTGTAGCTGAAATCCTGCATGGCATGGGTTTGGGGTGGCAATGCCAACCGGAGGGAGGGGTGCAGACCTTCGGGGTGCCCCCCTGCACTTGGTTTAGCAGAAAACCATGAGTGGGAAGGGCTTGACCAAACCAGTGTTCCTGCAGTGCTGTGAGCATCCCCCTTTCTTCCTCCACTTGATTCCCCACCATGTGCCATGTTCACACAGGTCCTTTCCCGTGAGGCTCCCAGGACACCTCGACGTGCCAGTGACATGGAGCAGAGAGCATCCGCATTGCTGGGTACTCGGCTGGCCAAGGCTGGACCTCCCCGGGACACATCCTTCCTCATGGCTCTGCCCAAAATGTACGTGTCGGATGGTGCATTACATTTTTGGGGGGGACCAGACATCCTCAGACCACCCCAGCACATGCAGCACCTCCCGCGGAGCACATGGGACCTCACTCTTCCCAGCTGGGGTGCTCCCTCCATTCCCTCCACTTCCAGGAAATTCACTGGGCTTTACCAAACACCCCGCAATTAGCCGGTTAATGAACTAATGAGGCAACGCTGGCCGGCTTCCCCGCGTCTGAGCGCCCGGCAGCATCCTCCTCCCTCCCCAGGCAGACCCCCTGCTCTGCCGCTCAGCCCCAGCCAAGCCGCCGGTCCCCGGGGGCGGCAGCACATTACAGCGTGGACGGGTTCCGGGAATTAGTTGTTAGATTAAAAAACATGGTCCTGGAATTCACACCGGCACGGGCAGGGGGTGTTTGGCCCCAAGGGGCTGTGGGGGGGGGGTCCCAGCTGCGGGAACACGTCCATCCGCCCCACTAAAAATGATGAAAGGACAAAGAAAAATGAGTGGGGAGTCAGGGGAGATATAAAATCATTAACGAAACTCCTAATACAGTGGGAGAAACGTCAATGCGAGCGTGGAACTAATAGGCCAGTCTCCTCAAAAATGTTATTATCTCTGAAGTTTTAAATAATGCATCGCATTCAGATCGCCCGTGTCCCTCTTGACATCAATCTTTGATCCTCCAGATCAGCACAAGGAAAGTGGTAAATCAGAGACACTGACCCTTGGCTGCACGTTTTGCAGGTAGTAATTGATCAAAGATTTATTTATTAGCTGAGCCGTGATTGATTTGTGGGAGTTTTGCTTGATGGAGTTAATTAGAAACACTAAGTTATGGGATGCCGGGCAGCCAGGTCCTGCTGCCGTTCCAGGGGTAATAACTCCAGCACAGTGAAAAGATACAGGTTTGTGTGCGGTTCACCCCGTGGTACCTGCGGCAGATAAAACAGCCGTCACCATTGATAACCAACCTGGCGTGGAGCCGGAGGATCTAGCGAAACCCGGGTCGCAGCCTGGGACGGGCTGGGTCAGGACGTTCCTCCTCCAACAGCAGAATGTGACGGTTGAATGGTGACTTATCCACGATGCTGCAAAAGGGAAAAAATACATTGGTGATGTTATTCCACTCTGCAAGAAAAATTAGCTGACAGTAGCCCTGGACTGTTGCATTCACCATGGGAGGATGCTGGGGAGCCTTTGCTGAGCGAGGGGCAGCCTGGGAGGGGACAGCCGCTGGGGACATGTGAGCTGGGCACTTCACCCCGATGAGATGCTGGCGGCTTTGACATCTAAAAGCTCTTTTAAACATCCTAGTCTTAATTGTTCGGAGTTTTTTTTTTCCCCCTACCTCCCAGCTGTAGTTCAGCCTTCCAGCCTTTTCCAAACAAGTTTATCCACCGTTAATTACCGCTCGGAAAGTGACCCTGCGCTCCCCGCGCCTGACGGACACCTGCCAGCCCGGCAAGAGCCGCTAATTAGTGACTGATAAATATCAGCGCGCTGCCTTCCCCCAGCAGTCCCGCTTGATGACAGTAATTAATTGTTCATTGATCCCCCCAGGTTGACGGCAGGTCTGATGAGGTGCTCCGCCGTGGAGCGAGGTAGGGATGGCGGGGGAGCGGTGCGCCAGCACGGCATCCATCCCCCTGTGAAACGGTGCCCAGGAAGACTCCTGCAGCTTCCGTTACGCGGTTCATCACAAAATCCAGGTGTCGTGTTCGAGCTCACACTGAGCACTTACTGTAATTCTTCACCTCTCTTCTAGTCCTTTGTTGCTGCACGAATTAAAACAATGAAAACTTAAAACCATACAAAAAACGTTGCATGAGTTAAAACTATGACAAATTAAACCCATGCAAAAATGACCAGGGATATTAGAAAGGATCCTGAAGGTTTGTGCACAGGCTGTGCTTTGCAGGTGTGAGTGGTCCCAGCACATCCTCTCCCATTCCCGGATGCATGACCCGCAGCGATCGGGGCGAGCAGGGGGGAGGACACGTGTGTGACGGGGGCTGTTCTTGTGCCTGCTGCAGTCATGGGCCATTCACCTTCCGCAAGAACAACACTGAGGCCTGAAATGCCGACCTGCAAATAGATTTGCATGTTCTCATAACCCAAACACATTTTTTTCCAAGAGCAAAAAACAACCAAACCACTTTATAAAAAAAAAAAAAACACCAAGAGCTTAACTAGATCTTTAAATGTCATCTCCCAAGGCAAATACTTGTGTCAGTCCTGAGGGTTTTCTGATGCTCATTATCACCCTATAAACTCCCGGCAAGGAGGGGTTTGCTGGGGAAAAGCTGACCCAGCCAAGGAGGAGCTGGGCAGATGGGACATCCAACAGGCGCATCCCTTGGGAATCCCTCCCAGCGTGTGACTTCAGGGACATCACCCTGCTTGGTGACAGCTTGGTGCTGACGGGTGCACCGTCCTTCCCAGGAGGACTGTCACCTCCACCCCAGGTCCAGCACCCACCACCTCACCTGCAGGTCCCATTGGCTTGGGACCCCCCTGGGCGGTCCTCGAGAGCAGCATGTGCACAGCCACCATGCCAGACCTCGTCCCACTCCCACGGCTCTCTGGGGATGTTGCTCTCTCAAGTTTTAATTAATTGTCTTTCTATTTTATTTTTTTTTTCACCGTTTGGGTCAGGCTCCCCAATGCCGATCGGTTTGATGGCACCCTGGGGAGCCTTTTGTTCTGAAGAGGTGAAAAATTGCACCCACAAAAAAGAGTTCCCCCCTCCGATCAATTCCCTCTAACAACTTTATTGATTAGCTGCAGTAACATTTTTCATTTATTAATTATGAAGAAGATGTTCCAGTGATTCCTTAAAGTTAACTGTTGTGATTTCCCCCCTCCCTGCAGCCCCCCAGCCCAGCCGGACCCCAGCCCTGCAGGATGGACACCCCCCGGCATGCCAACCCTCTCGGCAGGACCTCAGCATCCTCTTCCCCGAAGAGCAACAGAGGCTCCGGGAGCTCTTTTCAGCCATGCAGCAGTTATCCCACTCCTCCTCTTTGGGAAAGCAGCCGTCGGAGCAGGACATGCCCATCCCCTGCCGTTCCCCTGCTCATCTCCTGCCCATCCCCTGCCCATCCCCTGCCCATCCCCTGCCCATCCCCTGCTCATCCCCTGCCTATCCCCTGCCCATCCCCTGCCCATCCCCACGCAGCAGCCTCACCGCTCATCTCTCAGTTTTCTGCTGGTTGTGCAACCCTAGGCTGGGTCAGTCAGGACACAACAAAAGGTGTCATCCAGAGATATCTCCAGCCCGAAGCATGCACCATCACTGGGGTACAGTGGCGAGAAGGGCTGGCACCGTTTTGCAGATAAATCAGGGCTGCAGGGAGGTGACAGGTTTGGCTGGTATCACCCAGGACGGCAGAGGCAGAGCCACAGATTGAAGCTGCTGCCCCACACCTGCCAGCCTAATGATTTAATTACCACACCATCACTCTCCAACCTTGGAAAACCAATCTTGCCTCCCTGCTTTGGAGGTTTCCGCTGGATGAACACAGAGGGAAAGAAACTCATCTCGATAAAACCAAGCAACCCCATCACCTGGAGCCATCTGCAGCTAGCAGAGATTTTCGTGCATCTGCCGCAGCCACTGCAGCTGGAGCAGCTCCCTGGAGAGAGCAGGATGGGCTGTGGGATGCTGCATACACCTGATTTTCCAAACCTTCCCAAATAATCCCCATTTGCCCCTGGGGGACGCCTCTCCATCATACTGGGATGCTGACCATTGCAGCTGATCGGAAAAGGGCCGGTCCCCAAATCCCGGTGGCACCGGAGCTTGAGGGCAGTCACAAACCATGTCCCTGCTGCAAATAGAGAGAAGGGTCAGTGGAGGGCGAGGGAGCCCATGAACAGGCTGGTAGGGGGAATAAGGAAGGAAAGGGAAGGTCAGAAAGAGGATAATTAAGGAAATGCAGCAAAGAGGAATTATACAAGAGAGGATCAGAAACCGACAATTGGTGTCGGTACCCGGGAACATAAATCACCCAGAGTTGGGAGGAGATCGTGCGGAGCTGAAGGAAACCTGAGGGTGACGGTGGACTGATTATGAGTTTGAAATATGGCATGTTGGCAAAAAATCTGCAATGATTTATCTTCTGTCACGGACTATCCTGGGAAGGTGGCAAGCCTTTCCCGTACGGCTCTTCCGAGACTGAGACTCCAGCGCTGAATTGATTTCTGAGCCGACCAGCCTGTGCTGGGCTGAAGATGATCACAAATAACACAGAGAGGAGGCGGAAAAATTTGGAAATCAAAAAAGGAGATTACAGTCACGGTGAAAACAAATGTACTGAGCACAGCCTCAGCACAGGAGATGGGGGACAAGCAGAGATTCGGGTACCCGTCTGCCATTTACCCCCTAGAGGCAAACATAACCCAAGGGATTACCCAAAATTATCCTTTAACACGGTGCCACGGGTAAAGGAAGGTTTAATAACTCAGTTTTGCAATTCTACACAAACCCACTCGCATGAAAGTCGAAGGTAAAAGTCTATATTTTTTGCAAATATGTATATCTAAAAATGAAAAGGAGGTAACATCTAAGTAGTTAGAAGATGAATTAGGTATCTGGATTAAAATATGAAGGGCTACTTGAAGATATGCCGTGCAGTGGTTACAGATGTGAGGCACCGGCAGGGGCTGGGACCGGACCCAAGCACCAGGGCTGTGTGGAGAGCCAGCAAGGAGGGTCGGGGAAGGGCTGTGAGGTGATGCAGTGATGGTGGGAGGCAAAGCAGGAGCCTGAGAAAAGCCTCGGAAGGAGCTGCTGGCAAGAAGCATAAACCAAAAATACGCAGCAGCAGCAACAGAGCCGAGAGAGGGGAAAATGGAGAAGATGATCAATACGTGAGGACTGAGACAGAGAGAGAACGTGAACAATTTTTATTCCTGATGGATGCAGCCAGGGTCCTGCTCTACAGACCCGTTTTCTCTCTGGGAAAGTGTCGGCACGGTCGCCAAATGAACCCGATTTAAAGGAGGGCATTGCCTGCACCGTCTCTCCGGTGCATCCCGCACTCCCACACACTGCCAGCCCGGATGGGGTCCTGGCATGGGGGCACCTCTGCAGGCTGGCCCCCCAGGGAACACAGTCCCCTCCAGGGAATGGGCAATGTGCCTCGTCCCAAACCAGTGACCCACCAATGGCTGCGGCTGCCCAGGAAGGAGGTGAGGTCCTGCGCCCACCGCACCGCAGCACGGCGGGACATGCAGCGCTGTACCCATCATGTGAGATGGATGCAAAGGCAACAAGGTATTTATTTCCATAAAATGATACGTACAGCCCACGTTAAAGAAGCAGCGTCTGGAGCTGGTGGTTCTGGCTGCCCACGGTTCATTGTCACCAGCCTGCAGGTCCACGAGGTCCTGAGCATCCCCAAAGACAGCAGATGGGGAACAAGCGTCATTCTGCAGCATATAATTCCAGCATAGGATTTTTCAGATGCTGCAGCTCTCGAACAGCCCCCACACTGGTGGCAGGCTCCAGACCTCTATCTATGGATCACACAGCCTCCAGCAGCTCTGCGCTGGTGCTGAGCCATCCTCACCAGTAGGAAATTTCCCCACACTTCCCAGAAAATTAACCTGCATCTTCCCTGTGCTTCATTAGCAGCAGTGCAGTACCCCAGTGCTGTCCTACTTCCCCGCGGGCTCCATCTGGGTGACACGGGGGTCAAGGGACCAGCTCGGTCCCCGTCACCGAGTGCCTCACTGGCACTGTCAGGATTAGAGCTGTGGAGTCACAGGGTTCACAGTCCTTCGCCTGAACCAGGCTAAGCGCAGGGCTCCCGCTGCAAAACAGATGGTAAGGAAAAATGATTGGAGGAGATTAATAATAATACTGATAGAAAACTGGATCGAAGGGATCAGGGCGTAACAGAGGGGCCAAACAATAATTTGATGCCTCTGCGGTAAACGAAGAGGACAGATGCTCGCTTAAATTTGGGGATTAGATTTTGCAACCAAAGAAGATAATAAACGAGATGATTACAGTATTAAAACATCGGTCCTGCGGCGCACAAGCAGTTCAGAAAGACCCTTGTCATTAAGAGCTGGGGATGAGGGGACAGGCCCTTGGGACAGGTTTTAGGGACAGAGTTTTAGGGCACTGCCAGACAAGGATGCTGGTACCCTGGGATGATGTCCAGCAAGGTGCCAGCCACTGATGCTGACACCGGTGTGGCTCCCATACAGGTCAGATGTCAGGGATGGTCTGAGCTGGGTGTGTAACTCTGAAGCATGGGCTGGGGTCTGCAAGTGTTTAGTGAGCAGCTTATTCGAATGCTCACGCAAGTAGCAAAATACATAAGAGATGTGAGAGAGGTTCTTCAGCCCAGTGAAAACTCATTCTTATGGAGTTCCCCGGGGCACAGGCAGAGAATCCTTCTGCCACAATTCTCCAGAGAAGTTTAGCACAACAGACCTCTTTTTCTTCTCTTCATCTGGCCCTTGCACAATTTCAGCTTTGGTCTTTGGTAAACGCTGTGTCGTTTTAACGGCACAGCCTACGTACACGAAGGCAAGGTAGAAGAGCATCTTGAAAGGGGGAGGACGCATGAGGACCCCGAGCCTGGGCTGCACAGGGGGCTGGACCCCAACGGAGCTGGGGCTGGAGCTAGTGCAGGCTTTGGGTTTTTTTGTTTTTTCCTTGCTTTTGCTACAAGCTTTGGGTGAAGACCACTTGCCCAAGTGGGATCCCAGCCCTTTGCAGCTCACTCCCAGGGGTCCCAGTCAGCGGTGGGGGTCCAGCAAGGCTCTGCGGGCTCGGTAACACCTGCCATATCCGAGAAGATTGGTGCTGAGATCCGGAGGGATGGCCGCTTAATCTCTGCCTTGTTCTCCATTTTGGCCGTGTGCTCATTGTCAGCCTGGTTGCTACACAGAGGTTTAGGATAAAGATCAAGCCCACCGGGTAACAGTGAGGGCTGGAGCTGCCCAGGGCTCACTTGCGGTGGTTCCCATGTTTATTATTGCTGGAATTAAACAGTTCCCCATGGAGAAATGGATAATGATGTCACTAACATACAAGGAAGGAGGAGGCAATCGCAGCAGCTCCCGACCCAGCCGTTCTCACCCGGGCACACATCCCAGCCCAGTCTGGGGGGGGGGATGCGAGGGGCTGGCACTGGGGGTCATGCCCGGGCAGCCTGAGGAGGAGGAGGAGGAGGGAGAAGTGCTTTACGAGGGGAGAGCCTTCTCCTTGCCCACAAATATCTAAAAACTATTAATTTTGGGCAGCAGCTAGGAAGAAATACATGAAAGGGAAATTGATTTCTATTTAAATGGTATGTTTTCATCACCTTTTTCCAGAGCGCGAACATTCATCTCCGAGTACCTGTGCTAATTGATTTCAAATGCAATCCAACACGATCGCCGCACAATAATAAATCTAGGGGCAAAGAAGGAAAAGGAAAGGGATATCGGTGTGGCACAGTTGGGGAGAAGGGCGAGCCGCAGCCTGGGCAGAGCCAGGTCCCCATGCTGACAGCCCCTGGGCGCGGGTGGCAGGGACCTCAGCCTGTCCTAAGGACAAAAGGGATGCGGCCAGCCTGCAAAAGGTGGGTTCAATCCCATCAGAGGAAGCATTCGGGGATCCAGGGGGGTTACAGCTAGTGTGAGGGGTCCTGCTAATCCATGGAAGTTCTTAGGGAGAGCAGAGATTACGAGGGAGATGGGCACAGGACTCAAATTGGGAAGCAGAACCCAGGCTCCGGGATGGGGAGAGCTGAGCATCCCTGGGCACCGCTGGGAAAAGAGAGAATTGCAGGGGCTGGGGCTCCTGGCAGTGGGCTTTCTTTTATCACAGGGTCTGTGTGCTCCCGCACACTTCTCGGCCTCATCGCTCGGTGTCACACTGGGTTCCAGCACTCGGGGATGGAAAACGCCGCACTGCGAGGTGCTGCCGAACGGAGGAAGGTGAGAGAAGCCCTTTGAGCGCTCGTGGCATGAGCTGCTCCTCTCCAGAGCGCTGTTAGTCCTCACAAGCACCTGAATTAAATTTATTGCTGGGGATATTGGCTGCAGCATCTCCCCACACAGGAGAAAAAGTAAATAAAATTTCCTTCAGGTGCATTGATCTTCACCGCCTGATGGTCAGAGAGGAGGTAAGAAATGAAAAGAGGCGACCAGCCAGCAGGTGGGACGGGGATGCTGGGGCAGGGGCACCCACACGCCCCAGCCCAGCGAAGAGGAAAAGCAGGGAGAGAGTTGAGGAGCTGGAAGGGAAACAGTAAGACCTGAAGATGAAAATAAGAGTTACATGTCACTCAGACCTCGGCATGTCAGCATCGTCTGCTGCAAGGATGCAGAGAGGAGGGTACCACAGAGGAGAGCACTCGGGGAGCAGCAGCTCCGGAAAACATCTGGCTTTTAGGTGTTTGTCCTCAAACAAATAACAGAACATGATAACCCGAAGAGCTGCTGCAGGAAAATGGGCTAATGGAAGCCCCAACTGAGTGTGACGGCGGTGGGTGAGAGAGAGGCAAGTGGCACTTGTGGATGGAGATCACCGTGCTACAGCATGTTGTGGGACTCATGGCTCAGAAGGATGTGGGGAAAGTGGGGAGGGAACAGAAAACAGCCATAAAAGCCACTTGCAAGCCAAAAATGCACCGCACAGGAAACAGCTAAAAGAGTCTAAATGCTGAGCTTGTCAAGGAAAGATGCTCTGGTGACAGAATATGTGAACTTCTGCGGGAAAAAGCGATGGAATAACAAGATTACTTTAACCTGAGGGCAGTCCCACAAAGAAAAGCCCCAATAAAAGCCACGGGGACAAACTACAGAAGGGTCAGTGGCTTTGGTGGCTTCTTCCAGGCTGGACGCCCTTCCCCACAGACCCACTGCACAGGCACAAGTGATGGGGCACGTGGTGGGATTAACGCGTGAGATTCAAAGACCTTTTTTAAATGAACAATCCATGGGCTTCGATACGGCGTTGTCATATGAAAGCTCGATAGCAATATTCATATTGAGTTATCTCCCAGTTCATGCTGCCCAAGATTGACCGGTTTGACCTGTGTTTCAGTCTGAGCTGTTCCATACATCCTTGGGAAGCAGAGGTATGTAGGAACAGCCCAGAATTGAGATTATTCTGCACATTTTCTGTTCTTCTGCACTGTCTCTTCTGCTGCCTCCAAATGAAGGTCCCGTAACCTTGCCAGGGTAAGGGTTAGAGCTCAAAGGAAAAACAAAAAACAAAACACCAAACCACCCTGATCACCGCTACCACAATTAAACCCAGAAACAGTTGAAACGCTGCTATTGCTGCAGCTGGGACCGTAAGCAAAGCAAACCCAGCAAAATAATGGCCAGCGGCCAGTCAGAGAGCATGGAGAGCCTATTGATTGCAACGGGGTCTCTTCGCTGTGCAGCAGAGCGACCTCAGAAGGACGGAGCTTCAGGCAATTTCTAGCAAACAATGTGCTGCACACTGTCGTTTGTGGATCCTGGAAATCAAGCCGGAGCATCGCAGTCTCGCTTGTGCACGTTTAGTTAAGAGCAGGCTGGTAACGAGGAGCTGGGCGCTGCCAGAGCGTGTGGGTTTGCTTTTTTGGTGCACAAACACTTTGGGTTTATTTGCTGTAAAATGTAGATTGGGTGGGGGGAGCCCAGGCAGGGGTAAGCACAGACCCCTAGGAGCTGCCACTGTGCTGGGGCACTGGGGACGTGGCACGGCGCAGCAGGAGCAGGGGCAGCCTGAAAGGTTGCCCGTGGTTGAGAATAAAATCCTTATCCTCTGGTTCACGTGAGAACTGGGAATAACAAGGACTGAAGCTGCTGAGCCCGTCAGTACAGCTCCATACACACCAGTACAGCTCCATAGCCCCCAGTACAGCCCCATGTCCACTGGCATGGTCCCATACCCACCAGTACAGCCCCATAAGCCCCAGTACAGCCCCATATCCACCAGTAGAGCCCCATATCCACTGGCATGGTCCCATACCCATCAGTACAGCCCCGTACTCACAAGTACAACCCCAAACCTGCCAGTGCAGCCTCACACAAGAACAACAGACATTGTTTCAAACGTGTTCATGGCTTCACACCACAAGTTAGCACGGAGCCAGCACAAATTTATGGCAACAAGCAGCAGAGGCACTAAAACACAGGGTGAAAATGCAGGTGTAAGTGTCAGCAGAAAGAAAAAAAAAGTCCAGATCAGACATTCACACATGTTTTACATCCTCTTTGTCAACAGAGGGAAAGGTCTCTGAAGTTCTATGGTTAATTTTTATATTCTACTGTGGATGTGGTGGAAAGTACAAGCCAACCAAACACAACCTCAGGAGAAGTGTATAAAATGCATATAAATCACCAAATAAAAACTCCAGCGTGATCTGTGCACCAGGAACCAAGTTCTGCATTTTCTGCAAAACCAGTGATCCATTCCAGCAGTTAGCTCGATATTTTTCAGGACTCCATGACAGCAAGATCTGAGCATCCACCATCCCCATGGGGCTGCTATGGGGCAGTGGCACCATCCCCGGGCTGGGACGTCCTGGTGGGACGGCTGCAGGGTCCGAGATGTGCACGTGCTATGCTGGGAGCAGCTTTCCCTGAGGATGCTCTGAGCTGTTCGGAGGGATGATGTACCTGCCAGGCTGTGTTTGGGACTGTGACACACGAGAGGTTGTCCAACAGGGCTGGTAGCCAGTGCCTTGAGAAAAGGAATAAAAGCAACAAATCAGCCTGGAAATACAATTCAAAGCAGCGTGCTCCATGGCCCAGTGAGGATGGAGCTTGCCTGTGGAGGGCAGGATGGGACATCAGGATCCTGCCACCACTGCCACAGCCCCGGGGACAGCAGCACCCTCCCCTAGGTCCATATGCCAAACTGTCCCATAAAACCCTCATCAAATCATAAGTGAAATAAATTTTCTGAGCCATGGCGGGGAAAGGCAGGACTGTTGGGAAGGGGCAGGATGGGCAGGGCGGACGTGCTGCCGTGCCATGGGATGGCTGGGGACAGCAGTTCCCAGCTGCGAACCTTCCTGGGACCCATACACCGGCTCAATGAAAATGGTTGTATTATTTATACTATTTACTTGAGCTGCTGACATCTCCTGCTGAAGGATCTTGTAGGCAGAATACATCTGTCCATACGGGCAAGGCTGTCAGCAGCATCACCAGCCCCCAGTCCCCGGTGCCAGCCCCACCACCAGCCCCGCGGGCATCCCCAGCATCGCACCTGCCACCTTCCGCCTTGCGGGTAACAAAGAGATTTCTCTGCGAGTTCAAAGGTTGTGAATTTGATAAACTGTCTCATATTTCTAAATGAAAAAATGATACTTCATCTCTCCTACGCCAGCGAGCGTGGGGCTGGTTTGCAGTAATATATGCCTTCCCTAACACACGGCTCACCAGCCCGGGCCAGCGGCTGGATGAAGAATGGAGTAGCAGGCAAAAGGTTAATAGAGCATTGGTCCTTTTTTAATTGAAAAAATGACTGAGGGACCATGTAGCAGACCGAGCAGTAATATTATTACAGGCTGTAAGTACTGTTCCAGAGACTTTACTGTTCACCGGGGAGCAGAGTAATGAGCAGCGTGCTGTGCTCTGCCTCAGCAGGAGCGTGGGCTTGCTCGCACACGGGTTCAGAACCAGCCTGCCTTTGGAAATGGAGATGATTTCATAAATATGTGTCTTCTTTTGCAAACATTGCATGTGGCATGGTCCATCACCGGCAAAACCGATTCCTCCGAATCACACCTGGGCAGCATCGCACCCCATCAGTGTCAGCAAATGATGAGGCTTGGGGTTGGGCTTTGTGTTTGTGCGGTGAGAGGATGCTCCTGGTGNGTTCAGAACCAGCCTGCCTTTGGAGATGGAGATGATTTCATAAATATTTGTCTTCTTTTGCAAATTTTGCATGTGGCACGGTCCATCACCGGCAAAACTGATTCCTCCAAATCATGCCTGGGCAGCATCACACCCCATCAGCGTCAGCAAATGATGGGGCTTGGGGTTGGGCTCTGTGTTTGTGGGGTGAGAGGATGCTCTTGGTACCTTCTGACCCCGCGTATTCGGCAGCACCATCCAGGGTGTCAATCAGCATCGCTGTATCAATCTCAGGTGAACTACAGCCATTGGCATCGCTGGCGGACTGGGGTCCCGTGCCCTCCCCAGCACTGCCCATCCTCGCTGCCATGGGTACACTGCTAGGAAGGGGCTTGATTTGCACAGGCCAAGTGGAATCACTTCGTTTTTCTGCCATGAAACAATTATGAAGCTTTTATACACCAGGCTTATCAGGCTTGATGTGTCTCATAGAGCAGGAAAAAACCACAGCGGAAAAATCTCAGACCCCTGCCTGAGCCCAGTCCCGCAGGAGATGCTGGAGCGTGGTCCTTCCCATGGGTGCCTGGGTTGGAGGTTCACAGCACAGACCTGTCACTGTGCCCCTCTGTGACACTTAGAGGTGACTGTGCCCATAGGTGATGCTGCACAGGCTGCACGAGGTGACCCTGGTGCTAACACTGGAGGTTTCTCCCCCAGCAGTCGGGCTGGGAACCCCAGGAAAATCTGCTTGCAGCAGCAGAGGAACCGAAGGCAATAAACACACCCAATAACACAGGGAGAACTCTCCGAAAGCTGGCAAAAATTGGCCTGGAGACTAAAACCACCCTGCAATCCTCCAGGGGAAGGATGCTCTGACAATAAATACAAGATGGAACTTGTATAAATTCTGGCAGTAAATTATAATGCATGTACATGGATGCAGCAGGAAGCAGAGTGTCAGGGTCTGCTGGGCAGAGACCCAGGGCTGGGGTGTCCCCATCCCCACCGCCCCATGGGAAATAGCAGTGATGGGGGGGGAGGTCAGTGCTGCACAGGAGGTGGCTAATCAGGGTATCCAGCCCTCGGGACTAATTGCAGGGGTCAACACTGTGGGGTCCCACAGCAGAGGCTGTAACAGGGGGTCCGAGGGTGTGGGCAGGGCTGCTGGATGAGGAATTGCCGTCGGAGAGCTGTGGCATCCCCAGGAGCCCGACCCCAGGCAGGTGGGAAGCACGGCTGTCGAACAGGTTGTGGCGGGATTTTGGGCTGGGGAGGATTGATGCTGCGGAGGAGCAGCTCTATCCGTCATCTGTGAAAAGCCTCATTTACAGAGAGACACGGGGAGGAAAGGTAATCAGCCTGCAACCTGCTAAACTGGGAATTTATAACAGCTCGTCCCTCTGCTCAGCAGGAGATGCAGCAACAGGAGCAGCCCTGGGAGCCGTGGGGACCCTGGGGACATCCTCCCACCAGGGATCCCCTGTCCCCCAGCAGCCCCCCTGGAAGCTGTAATTCTGGAGAGTGAAAAAAGGCGATGGATTTCCTAACCAGCCCCAGCTGGGAGCACCTCTGTTAGGAATATACCTTCCTGTCCCCAGTGGGAAAAGGGGGGAATCTAACGGTATAAAAGAAGGAAAAAAGAACAAGTCCCTAGAAAACCGTGGCCCTGTCCCCTCATTTCTGGGTGACAGCCTGGCCACAGGCACTGATGCTTGGGGGAGATACAGGGGAGCGGGAGCAGTCCGTCTGCTGCCCCAGACAACCCTGCAAGGATTTCAGTTTTTTACCATTTGTGATTATTTGCTGGCAATGGATGGTGAAGGTTGCGCAGGCGCCTGTGTTAGCAGAGCCCACGCTCACCCTGCACTCGGGTCCCTCCGTGATGGACCTCAGTACAAAGCCCTGACGGAAGGATGGATGGCTAACATCATCATCTCTGCTGCGTTTTCCTCCCCCGTGGAGAATGAGCTCCAGTTACTCCCATCCATCTCACCCTTTCAAGCCATCTTCATTCTGCAATTTCCCCTCACCCCAAAAAGAGAAAAAAAAAAATCGATCGGTCTCTTTCCAGACAGGGAGAGGGAAGGAGCCCAGGGAGAGGCAGAGGATGCCTTTCGCCTCGCTTAGCATGCACCTCTCTGTGTGGATTGTCACCAATGCCAGGATTGTCACCAACATCAGGATTGCCACTGACACCCGTATTGCTGCCAGTGCCAGGACTGCCACTGACACTGGCAACCCAGGCAATACCAGAGCTTCTCCAGCTGCTCCATCTTTCCATTATTTCTGCATTTCAGTGACATTCCTGCACCATATTGGTATGTACCTGCAGGAAAATTATTGATCCTGTGGAAATCATCTTTTCCTTTAAAAAATAAGGGAAAAATAAATGAATAAAATTTTAAAATAAGTGAATTCCTCAAGCAGTCACTCCCATCTGCGCTGGAGGACAAACCCTGATGGGTACGAGCGCTTCAAGAGCTCCATCGCATCCCAGCACCATTGCATCCCAGCTCCATCACATCCCAGCTCCATCGCGTCCCAGCTCCATCGCATCCCAGCTCCATCGCATCCCAGCCCCACTGCTGGGCACTGGGACGACCTGATGAGAGGAAAGGGGACCGGTCAGGAGCCCGCAGCAGCAATGCTCCCAGGGCAGAACCAGGGAGCAGATCCATCCCACGGGGCGATGGAAGGCAGAGCCAAGCCCCTGGGCAGTCCCCAGCCCCTGTTGGAGTGTAAAAGTCAAACACACACCAGCACAACATCCTAAAGGCAGATGTCTTTGCCGCAGTGTGGTTACTCTTACCCTAAATTTATGCTATAATATATCACTACTGTATCCCGTGCCATACCTGCCAACAAATATGATTTTTGGTGCCATGCAGCAGGCATTTAATTACTGGAGACATGGGCTTAATGGCGTTTGTGTCATGGGAGTGAACGGTACAGATGTGTCTCGGCTCACAGAGACTGAAACGCTGCTTTGGAACTACCTCTGCTGATAATAGATAATTTTACAAAAATGGTTAAATGAATTGGATTCAAACAAGGTCTGATCAATAGATCCAAAAGAAACAATGCCCAATATCATGAGCTATTGTGCAGCACTGATGACTGCCAGGACAATGGGAGTAGCAAAGACAAATGCACACCTTTTCCTCGGTTATTACTTTAAGCCTTTTATTATCATTATTATGGCTGATTAAAAATACCATTAATCAGATGCTAAACAGATTAAACCCTATGAATTAATTTTCTGGAAATAAGTAAGACAAACATTCTGTGCAGAGCTCATCTAATGAAATAGAAGCTGTTTATCTGCAAAATTAGGGCTTGTGCGTATCTGAGATTCAGCTGGAAAGATCCGTGCCTGCGTGGGGACGGTGGGCACGGGCTGGAGATGCCGCTGATTTTTTACCCATTCTAAGTAAAAGAAAGCTCTTGCTCTAAGTAATCTATGATTCATTACGCAAAGAGATCATTAGCTAGGGCTAGAAAATAAAATTACGGTCATTTCAGGAATAATTCCTTGATTTAGTGGTTAAGAAGAGGAGGCTGCAGGAGGGAGGAAGCGTGTGCCGCCCGACGGGACGGCCGGGGGCTGCCTGGGGAGGGGCCTGGCAGGGAGGCTTGGCACAAGGTTTGGGGGCTCAGCACATCTGTGCCTCATGGTGGCTTGGGTACAAGAGCCAACAGTGGGCCTCACCTCGGGACCGATGGCAGCGGTGACGGCATCTGCCGCAGCTCCAACATCCTTCTGGGATGGCTCTGCTCGCCAGCACTAAACTGCCGCATGTCTGCTTTATTTCACCTTCACACTTGCCCCTGCCATGAAACTACTACACACAATGTGTTAAAAGTTGTGAGTAATAATAGGCAGTGTTTTAATTGCCATGGGAGTTGGCAAGTTCAAAGTTCCATTGCTCAGTACTCTCGATTCAGCCCCTGAAGCCCCCCGACTTAACAGGGTGGAGATTTTAAGTCAATCTGAGGATTTTCTTGCTGGTTTATCGACATCTACACTCCTGCACCAGTCACATCCTCACCCTCTTCTCTGTGAGCAGGCCACACACGGGAGCCAAGGTTCCTGCGTGACCATTTCCACCTACTGACAATTAAACAGGAGGATGGCCCTTGTCAGCCTGGCCATTAAAGACAACGATAGAGGAAATGAGCATTAATTGATTTTTCACCAATATCGTTCCCTCCCACAATTATGGAGCGGCCTTTGAGGGTAAAACATTGGAGCCAACATGATAAAAAAGTTTCATCCATGGTGAAATTATTTCAGGCCAAGGAGTGAAGCAGCACAGGAGAGGGTATGGGACCCCCTCTGTCCCAGCCCTGCCTCTGCTGCAGCACCCCAGGGCACCCAGACCCCCTGGTGCTCCTTTCCCTGGTCTATACGATGATGCACGAACACGTTTCCATCATTAGTCCCATCTGTCATGCAACTGTGATAACGTCCTCCTCCCAAAATTATCCAGCTGCTCACGGATGAGATCCCCCTCCCTGGTGTAAGGAATAATCCCAATATCCAAGGCATTCCTCTGGATCCTGCGTAATGCTGTTGTGTCAAAAAGAAAGCACTAAAGGAGCTTTTAAACCCAGTGTCCAGCCCTTAGAACATCATCAGAGACAAGTGGACCTTCTGTTTGCCTTCATTTAGAGCCTTCTCCAGAAATTGCCCATTGAATTACTCTTTCTTGTGCCTGTTTAATAAATAAGCAGATTTGTTTTAGCTGTTGAGAGTCCCATGTTTGGCCTTTTTGAGCCATTTGATTAGGAAGCAGAGAATATTTGAGCAGCAAAGGCAGCACCGACAATCAGCACTAGGAGGAATAATCCCATTTTCTTGGGGAAGAAGGGCAAAGGGTCCTCCTAGGAGGTCAAAACTCCTTTCACACAATTAGAAATTTAATTAATGAAATTGGTTGAGCGTCTGCCAGCAGAGGCAGCGTATTTGTCCCTGTGTGGCTGAGCTCATAGAATCATAGAATGGTTGGGAAAGATCCGGGAGGGGGGACATGAACCCCGTGCTGTGGGGCTGTGGGGTGTCCTGGCTTGCATGGAGAGCAAGACCCCCATTCTCCCACCATCCCCTAAACTCAGCCAGACCCCTCGACCTGCCATGGTGGCCATTAACTCTGGAGATGTGTCTTTGGGGCTCTTCATTTACCGTCAAGAGCCAAAGAGACCTTCTCCAGCAGCTTTAGGACGAGCGGCACAACTCTCAGCATGTCGTGCTGTTCAGACACGCTGTCTGCAATTAATATTGCATAACAGCCTCCTGATTCCTCAATTATGTATTCCTCCTTCTCAGCATCATTGTGTTTCTATGCGGGGTTAATTATTTTCCATCATTCCGCCTTTAGCGACAGTCGGCTTAATGACAGGGGCCAAGTTCCGCTCTCATTTCTGCCGGGCAAATCCTAATGAAATCAATGGGGCCGCGCGGTGTCGATGGAGAAGGACAGTGGCCATCTACGTAAAAATAAAATATTCCCTCTCTTGTTGATTAATACGCTCCCCGCCAGCTGCCCAGAGCTCCCAGGGGACTGGACCAACTTGGGGTGCCCAGGGGACACCCCGTCCCTGGGACAGCAGTGGCTCTGCTGCTGGGTTCTGTGGCTTCGCTTTTGAGGATTGAAAACTCTGGCAGAAGCTTGCCATGAGGCTCTGAGGTCACTGTCACCTCCTTAGAGCTATAAGGCTGGGAATCAAACAGCTGGAGGAGGAAAAGGTTTTAATACGGCCAAGAGCATCCGTGCCTGCCAGCATCCCCATGGGCTCAGCACGAGGGTCCCCACTGGTCCTTCACCCCTGTCCCACTGCTCCCCACCTGGGACAGCCCTTGCTGCTGGCAGCAGAAGGGCTTATCTGGGACTATTCTTCCCTCGCTGGCATTTCCTGACAGCCACCGCTCCAGCAGAGCCAGGCACCCGCGCGGCAGAGGCTCCGATAAGTGGATCCACATGCAATATTCATGGACCGCTCCGGAATAGTCACCCATCCATCATCCTCGGCAGCGAGACGGCGCACGCTCCCCAGGCCGGGCTGGAGCACCTTCTTGAACCACAGCCCTGAGGATGAGCACACAGCCTGGATGGGTGGCCAGAGGGGACACGGGCAGCCCAGGGTCTCTTCTGGTGGTGCCGGTGGGGCCAGAGTCCCTTCTGAGATGTTTCCCGTAAGAAAAGGGTCTCTGGGAGGGGATGAGGGCCACCAGGTGTTGTCATCGCCCCATCTCACCTGTGTCCCCATCAATATCCTTCAGAGACCTGGGGCTGCAGGGCATCCCTGACCCCTCCCGTGCAACCATTCCTCTGCTGCACCCCATGAAGTGACCGGATAAGCTCCCATGGAACATCGAAACCGAGGGAACCCCCCTGGACTTTAATTCCTTCGCTCTGGGAGAGGTTTGTTTTCCAGCCTCTTAAATTTGTCTGGCCAGCACCACACTGCAGCTCCAAAACCGATCTCATCCCCCAGGATTAATTTTTACACAATCATTCCGGAGTCTATGGTAATCACTCCATAAAGAAATGAAGAGATTTGGGGTTTTTTTTCAATGCAGAGGATTAGGTCTAAATACAAGTAATCTGCAGGAAGCTCAGCTGCATGCACACCACTAATCGCTCCTGCACTCTTCCCAGCTTCAACCCCTTCATCAGTATTTTCCGTAGCAGAGCTGTTTGCCCTTGGTGGGCCAGGCTGATGCAGTCACACATGTACCCAAGGGCCACAGACATGTGCCAGCCCACAGGGGTTTGCACAGGGGACAGAGGACAGCGAGTGGCAGTGCTGTGCATTGCTTCGGGGCCATGCATTACTGCAGTGCCATGCATCCCTGCAGTGTTGTGCATCCCTGCAGTCATGTATTCCTGCAGTGACATGCATCCCTGCAGCATCTTGCATCCCTGCACTATCGTGCATGCGTGCAGCGCCGTGTATCCCTGCAGTGCCGTGCGTCCCTGCAGTGTTCTGCACCCCTGCAGTGCCGTCTATCCCTGCAGTGCCATGAATCCCTGCAGTTCTGTGCACCCCTGCAGTGTTGTGCATCCCTGCAGTGTTGTGCATCACTGCAGCAAGCAGCAGAGCATGGCTGGGCTCACCGCCTCTTGCTCAGCTCCAGAGAGGAGCTGCTGGCGTGGGAGTGCTCCCTCATCACTCTGGATCTCTCCAGTTTGCCTGGGGAGGGAGGTGCAGTGATGAGGATGGGAAACTTCTAACGCAGTGCCGCCGACCAGCTGGTGGGATCTTTTCAAAAGAGAGTGAACTATTAAAAGAGGTGACTAGCTTAAATCCTGAAGCCTTTAGGAAATTCCTGGTGGTTTAACCAGGTGAAGCATGAATAACAATCTGGGAGCTGGTGATTTCGCCAGAGCCAGGGCTGATCCTGTCCCTGCACGCACAAACTTCCTGGTCACAGGGCCATCACCTCTGCCTAGCGGTCACCTGCCAGGCTTATGAAGCCCGGCTTAACTAGCCCAGGTCCTGCATTTACAGCAGCAGAGAGTGGAGAGGCAACTGCACACATACCTAGAGCTTGGGGGGACAGGCAGGGGGCTCCTGGGGCTGCCAGAAAATTGAGGGCTCATCAGCTTAAAGAAAATGCTGTACACAGTAAAGTCAGAAAGAGAGGCATGCCCTTTATGTCCAGCAAGCATTTTTGCAAATATATTTAACATAAACACATATCTGGGACTGGTCTGACCGCAGGTATAGGGATGCAGTGCCAGATTTTTAAAACAATACAACTTCAGCACTTAGAAAAGGACTCAAGCAGACTTTGGGTACTTATGTTCAAAATAATTGTCCCAGGAAACCCAATTCAGCAGCCACCCAGGCTGAAAGCACTTAGGCGCACCCGGGCAGGCATTCAACAAAGCATTTAGCTGCCCTGGTGCTGCATCAGCAGAACCTCGGGGTCTTCGGTCAGGGGAGTGACTCAGGGAAACCAACCCCTGGGCTTGGTGCTGGGACAGATGGGGTCCCACCGGGGTCCTGCCTGGGTGCCACCTGGGACCAGCCTGGGTCCTGCCTTTGTTGGCTGCAGGGGATTTGGGGAGAGGTGGCTGTCACTGCGGCAGTGTGCTGGAGCCGCAGGTGGCTTGCTCCTCGCCACCTTCCCCAGGGAATGCATTCTCAGTGTGAACGGAGGCACGGCAAACCAGCAGCCTTGGCTGCTGAACGCGGCTTCTGCTAATAAATTCATAGATCTTCACACCCCAGCAGGCTGACAAGCGCCTGGCTTTAAAGAGAATTTAAAACTACTTTGGGTGCAGTCCATCAGACCGAGACCTCCTTATGCTTGGAGACCTTAAACACCAGCTTCAGAGAAGGGAGGGAAACTGTAAAGATCGCCCAGAAAAGGTTGGTTTCAGGGGGCAAATCTTCAAAGCAGGACTTTCCTGCAGAGTGGAAAGGACCGTGTCCCATTCCCATGAATAAGTCAAACGTGGGAACCTTTCCTAAGTGTGCACCCGACCCAACGGGTGTTTCCTCTGTCGGGTTTGAAAGCGAATCGATGCTCCTGCTTTCTTTCATGTGCTGTACCTGCACTTCTTCTTGGCTGAAACGCCACCTCTCCTCTGCTGCGGCGGGCTGTGTTTTGCTGCAGCAGAGTTGATTGTTTTGTTATTTGCAAGAGGTCTGGAGGAACACTCCAGCATGCCAGCGCATCGGCTGCTGGGAAACCCAGCGCCTCGCCAGGGCTGAGCACATGGAAAGAGCATACACTCCTTACTGAAAGTCACTCTGGGCTGGTGACATCTCCTTTCCAAAATTTCTCTGCCTGGTCAGGGTGCCCATTGAGCCCTCAGGGATGGGATCTGTCCCACCGCCGGCACCAGGGCACTGGAGAGCTTTCATATGGAGGGCACATTCCTCCTTGGAGAACTCAAATCTCATCTAAAGAGTAATTCCTATAGATTTCCTGCTGCGTGCCATTGTTGTATGCTCTGACAAACCCGCTCACTTGAGGATGGGTATTTACCACCGGCCAAGGTCTCGGTGGGACCTGCACTGGGGGCTCCCACCGCAGCTGAAGGCATGAGCTGCATCCTTCTCTGCCTTTTGTCTTCAGTGCCGCTTGCAGAACACCCTACGAATAGTGAAACACCGGCGAACCAGCCCACTGCCTCCTCCACAGCTCTGTGCAGAAAGCCAGCCACCTAATTGAGGAGAAACGCCGGCGGGGCCGGGGCAGGAGCTCTGGACCGGGGCCTCCCCACTCCTCTCACTCGCAGCCTCCGGCGAGCCGAGCTGCTGTGTCAATTACAGGAAAATCAATGAAGATACTGTTCAGGACTCCTTCTCACCATTCAGCGCGGATGATATCCTTCACTTTCTAGCACTGATTCATTTACTTTCCGCCTCTCCAGGGGCTCCTGACATATTGCTATCTCTGAAGAATCTGAAGCAAGAACTGCCTTTGTTTCCACTGCAACTTGTTGGCGTGTGCAGGCTCCGGGGACGGCGCTGCGGGGGCTGGGGCTCATGGCGGGGTCAGAAGGAGAGCGGCTGCAGCACACAGCACAGTTTTTAAACATTTCTTGCCAAAGCGCCTTCCCAGTGTCCTCTTGGATTTCATTTGCACGGAGAGATGGGGCAGGATCAGGGGAAAAATGGGTCCAAACCCAGGGTTGGTATGCCATCCGCCTCCTTTCTCCAGCTCCATGGAGTTCTGCTGAGCTGTCCCCATCAGCAGTGACACAGGAGCACTGCTGCTCCTCCCGCTGTCCTTACATGCCCAACACATCCCTCCTTGAGCATCAGGGGCTCTTCCTGGGTGATAAAAAAAACCACAGTAGCTGGGGGTTCTTCTGCCTGGGGAGTGCCAGGGAAGTGGGAAGGTGCATGGCATGAGGGCTGTGCAGTCTTACTGCAGGGTTCATATCCAGCCCCCGGGACCCATGGTCAGAAGCTACATAAGACAATGTTAAGTATAATAGAATTGATTTCCAAAATATCTAAAGGCAAAAAGCTGTGGATGGTACGTGCTGGGATGCCTGGTGGACGTGCTGAAGCTGGGGACAGCATGCCCTGGGTGGACAACAACAGAAATCACATAAACAGTCATTTAAAACCCTATCTCTCCAAACAGTGTTATTTCCTCATTCCCATCCTTTTCTCTCTCCATCAGGCATCCTGCAGGTCTGAGATATAGACCTCTGGGCCGTACTCAGGCTGGAGGACTGCACTGTGACATAAACCCAGCCCTGCGAGCTCCTCATGTTCCTCCTCTTCAAAGAGAGCTTCACGCATGGGGAGCTTGTACGATGTAGCCCAGAGCAAGGCTGGTGCTACAAACACAGTATTTATTATTTATAAGGCACTTCTGTGAACCCGGGGCTCAGAGGCAGAGCTGTCCATGGGGATGAGCTTTATAAGGAAAAAAAATGCAGCTTGAAGAAACACTGGAAGTGTTGCAGCCTGCACCAGTTGTGTTCGCAAGAGACATTCCTCAGATTGCAGAAGTCAGGCTCACTTGGAGTTCACGTGAAATTTACAGTGTGATTTACGGGTCAGTTTAGTTACAGGTCAGTTTAATTACAGGCACCGTTTGTTTAGGCGGTAGCATGCCCTGAACACCAGGTTTTTAGAGAACGAAGGGTCTCCTGGGCCAGCAGCAGGTTTTGCATCGCCCCGGTGCAGGCTGTGGGCAGAATCCCGCAGCACTGTATGTGCCATACAGTGATCTGTCGTGCCATGGGGCTGGGGGGACACTGCAGTGCTGGGGCTAGTGGGGGGGTCACTGTGCCTGCCAGGCTGGGCTGCCCCCAGGTTTTTTGGGGGGATCGCTGGAGGGCATCCCAAGGCTGGCAGGAAGGACACTCTGGGCACCCCAGGGATGTCAGGGGGATGCCAGGGATGTCAGGGTGGGCACACTTGGGGTGCCAGGTTGTGTGCCTAGTCCTGCTGGGGGTCACTCTGCGGTTGTCAGGGAGGAAACCTGGGGCTGCTAGGAGTAATACCAGGGCTGTCAGGGGGTACTGGGGCTGCTGGGGTGACACAGGGACTGTCTGGGGTGCACCAGAGCTGTTGGGGAGGAAACCTGGGGCTGTAGGGGGGGCACACTGGAGCTGTCGTGGGGTACCAGGGCTGCTGGGGAGCACATCGGGGCTGTCGGGGGGGCACACTGGGGCTGTCGGGGGGTACTGGGAATGCTGGGGTAGCACAGGGACTGTCTGGGGTGCTTTCCGGGAACACACCAGGGCTGTTGGGGGGTACCAGGGATGCTGGGGTGGCACAAGGGCTGTCGGGGTGCATCGGGGCTGTCGGAGGGCACCAACCCCGCCGGTGCGTGCGCCGTGGCTGCCGGGGGAGGCCCGGAGGGGGGGCCCGGCGGCGCTGGCGGGGTTGCGGAGCCGGGGCGGCCGCTCCCGGCTGCCATTTCACCGCGCCGCCGCTCGCTCCCTCCATTTTCTCTCCGTCTGCCGCCGGTGCCGGCCCGGTCCCGCGTCCGCCGCCTCCCCCCCACCCCCATGTAGCCCCCCCCGCGCACGCCCAGCCGCGGGGCCGCCTCCCGGCATGAGGAGCTGCAAGATGGTGCGGGTGGCCAGCGTGCTTGGGCTGGTGATGCTCAGCATCGCGCTGCTCATCCTCTCGCTCATCAGCTACGTCTCGCTGAAGAAGGACAACATCTTCGGCGCGCCCCGCGCCGCCGGCCCGGGGGGGCCACGCATGTACATGTTCCACGCGGGATTCAGGTGAGGGGCGCGGCGCCGCTCCGAATGGCCGGTTCGGAGGGGGCAGGGGGCTGGGGCAACGCGCGGCGGGGGGTCGAGTGTCCGGCCTTCCCCATCCCATCCCATCCCATCCCATCCCTTCCGAACCCCCCCCGGCCCCGCGGCCACGACCCGAGCGCTCGGTGCAGCGCCTGGCCCTCAGCGGGGATTCGGCTCCCTCCGCGCCCGGTACAGCCCGGTATGGCCTGGAACGGCACGGTGCAGCCCAGTACGGCCCGGTACATCCCGGTACGGCCCGGTACGGTGTGGTACAGCCGGGTACAGCCCGGCCCGGTACAGCACGGTACGGCACGACTCGGGCCGGCGGGAGCGGCGGGCGCTGTCCGTGGTGCTGATGCTGCCAGACGCGGGGCGGGCCGGGCACGGACAGTAACGGGCTGCGGGGCCGTGCGTGGGTGTGTGCGTGGGTGTGTGCATGTGGGCCTGTGTGTGTGTTCTTGAGTGTCTCCGTGTGTTCCTGCGTGGGTCCGTGTGTGCCTGCGTGCATTTGTGCCTGCATGGGTCTGTACATGTGTGACCGCGTGGGTCTACATGTGTTCCTGCGTGGGTCTGTGTGTGTGTGCCTGCGTGGGTCCATGTGCATTTGTGCCTCTGGGGGTCTGTGCGTGTGTGCCTGCATGTGGCTATGCGTGTGTTCCTGCGTGGATTTGTGCATGTGTGTGTGCCTGCGTGGGTCTGTGCGTATCTGCCTGCATGGATCTGCATGTTCCTGCAAGGCTCCACGTGCCTGCGTGGGTCTGTGTGTGTCTGCGTGTGTCCGTGTGTGCCTGCATGGGTCTGTGCTCTCATTTCCAGGTCACAGTTTGCGCTGAAGTTCCTGGACCCCTCCTTCGTCCCCATCACAAACTCCCTGACCCATGAGCTGCAGGAGAAGCCCTCCAAGTGGGTCTTCAACCGGACAGCGTTTGCACTCCAGAGGTGAGCCTGCAGCAGTGCTGTGGCCATGCTGCCCCTTCTCACCCTCCCCGGGGGCTGTTCCCTTCCCCCCAGGATTTAAGAAAACACAGTGAGGGCCTGATAAAGACTCCGGGCTCAGAGTAATTTGCCAGCAGCGAGGCTGAATCAGAGCATTTCCCAGATGGTTCCAGCTATCCTGGAAGCACTGATTATTTCAGAGCAGGACACCAGGCTGCCGTACACGTTATTTTGCCAAACAGAACGTGACCCACTTTCCTGGAGTGCAGGGGAATTGTCATTACTTCAAGATAAATGTCTGGGTTTGTAAAACCAGAGACAAATCGGGCTGCAACAGCCATGACACAGTTCACGGAGGCCAAAACATGCCCAGCTGAACTTCCCAGCTAACGGCAGCTCTGAGAAAGTGCTGCTGCTCTGCCTCCCAGCACCGCTCCGGTGAGGGGGCGGGCAGAGCGAGGGGCTCAGTGGGGGCCCCGATCCGCCAGTAACACTCTCTCTGTGCAACGCCTTCTGCCTGCTGCTCCCAGTCTGTGCAGACTTTCCTGCTGCCTGGCAATGGAAAGGTTTCCTCAGCTCCTTCAGCTTCCTCAAAGCTGCTCCGTGCTTGATGGGAAGGAAAATCTGCTTTTGGTTTTCTCACTGTGATGTGAACTTGGTGATGTCTGGCCAGCCTGTCTTATTTATTGGCTTATATATCTCAGTATGTGTATATATATATATATCAGTAATTATATATATACTTCATACAATTTATATATTTACTGATACAAATATATACAATTTCTATAAAATAAAACAAAACCATTTAGCCATTTAGGATAGCCATTACCATCTTGGGCTGTAATTTCATCCCAGGAAATGCCTGCTGATAGCACTTTGCCTGCACCATCGTTTCCCCAGGACCCCCCAAGCTGGTGTTACGGTGGCCACCCCTCCATATTGCTGCATTCCTGGCCCCACCAGCTCATCTTTCATCTCGGTGCCACCCCTCTGATAGTTCTAGCTAATGCCTCAGGATCTGCCTTTGCACTTGTCCGTTAGCCATGAGCCATAATTAGGGCACCCAGTGGGACTCCATTAATGCCCAGACATTGGAGGATGCAAGCTGGAAGGAAGGTTGTTTGTTCTCCATAAACACAAGTAAACAAAGTGGCATTGGTTTTCTAATTTTATGCCCTGCCAAGGAAATTCCTGAGCAGGGTTGGTTTTGTTTGTTTTTTTTTAAGTAACCCTAATAACCCTTGTAAAAATGCCGGCATGCTTGCCCAAACAAGACATTAAGGAATTCCGTTTACATAAATGGAAACAGTGACTGTCACTTGGTTTTGTGAGTCAAAGTTTCTTAATGAGAACACAGAAAATATTATATATTTTAAAATCAGCTACTGTTAGATCAGCTGAATATCCTGGACTGCTTGGCTTTGCTTCACATGCCTCATGGCAAACATGGTGCCCATCGTTACCAAAGACCCACAGTCCAGTGCCAAGAGTGAAGTGCCCACAGGGAGCCCAGTAAACCCAGCAGAGCTCTAGGTGAGGACCCAGCTCTGGAATTCTTATCTAGTTGTATTAATTAACATCCACTGCACCACATTGCTCAGGAAACTACTACTTTAAAAAAAAAAATTAAAAGTCTAGCTGGAAAGAAAATCTCTCCACCACAGAAAGAGGCGAAATATAACTCCATGTTTTCTTTTCTTTTTTTCTGTTTTATTTTAGGCAAGAAATCCTTCAGCATGTTGATGTAATAAAAAATTTTTCTTTGACCAAGAACAGCGTTCGGGTTGGACAGCTGATGCATTACGATTATTCCAGCCATAAGTATGTGTTCTCTATCAGCAATAACTTCAGATCACTGCTTCCTGACGTGTCACCAATCCTGAACAAGCATTACAACATCTGTGCTGTGGTTGGAAACAGTGGGATCCTGACCGGGAGTCAGTGCGGGCAAGAAATAGATAAATCTGATTTTGTTTTTCGTTGCAATTTTGCTCCAACTGAGGCTTTCCAAAAAGATGTCGGAAGGAAAACCAACCTTACGACCTTCAACCCCAGCATCCTGGAAAAGTATTACAACAACCTCTTGACCATTCAGGATCGCAACAACTTCTTTCTGAGTCTGAAGAAGCTCGATGGGGCCATCCTTTGGATCCCTGCTTTTTTCTTCCACACGTCAGCAACAGTCACGAGAACGCTGGTTGACTTCTTTGTTGAGCACAGAGGGCAACTGAAGGTCCAGTTGGCTTGGCCAGGAAACATAATGCAGCATGTGAACAGGTGGGTACCTGCTTCTGCCTTGCCTTTGGCTTGTCAAAATACATCTCATTGTCTCCACAAATACAACCATAGTTATTTTTCTGTTCAGCAGCCAGAGAATGGTTCTGCTCTGGATAAGCCCCTACCTCTCCTGGTTAAAAACCAAGAACGTTCACGCTGACAGCACCAATGGTCCCCAGGAAGTAACATTATTTCTTTTCTTACAGCCCCACACTCACCGCAGACTAACACAACTCTATTTTTTTTTTCACAGATACTGGAAGAACAAGCACTTGTCTCCCAAGCGGCTGAGCACAGGTATCCTCATGTACACCCTCGCGTCTGCCATCTGCGAGGAGATCCACTTGTACGGGTTCTGGCCCTTTGGGTTCGACCCCAACACACGGGAGGACCTCCCGTACCACTACTACGATAAGAAGGGAACAAAGTTCACAACCAAGTGGCAGGAGTCCCACCAGCTGCCTGCAGAGTTCCAGCTGCTCTACAGGATGCACGGTGAAGGACTGGCCAAACTCACTTTGTCGCATTGTGCCTAAGAACCTGAATCTCCAAGTGCCAAATGATTGTCTAAAAAGTGCCCAAAACCCAATTAAACATTCTTCAGATATAATCCTAAAAACAAACAAACAAAAAAATCCCACCCTAAAATCTTTTCCATAATGTAAAGATGGTTTTTAGTCATGCTTGTCACTGCTCATCAAAGGGTTTCAGCGTATTTAGCAGTGTGGAAGCATTTATCAACTTCTGTGGATGCTATTCATGCAGCAGCAAAGTTGAAATATTTTGCGTTTGTAGATAGGCTACTAAGTATGTTTTAAAATATTTTCACATTTTAGCATTCCACTAAAAGCCCTGAATCTCTTCATCTTATTGTCCCTTCCCGAGTAGAGCTGGAAATGCTACATTTAAAAGGTTTTGCTTCTCTTGTACATGTTGCTATCGGTAGCTCAGCAGACAGGAATTGCCGTGGCCGGCTGAGAAAGCCGCTCAGAATTCCAGTTCATTGGCCCTTGCAAGTTCTTCAGCATGGACCCCAACTTCCACCACTTGCATATTTTTGTATTTACTGAATTTTGCATTTTTGTAAGAATAATGTGAAGAAGGCGGCCACGATACGGCTCGCCCCTTAGCTAGATGTTGATCTTGCTCTCAGAATACTTCAGCATCTTAATTCTGTTTGGGCCAAATCCTGGCCCAAATGGGCCAGGCTGAAGCACGGTCGTCCGCATCCCTGTGACACTATTTGGTCTTCTGTTTTTAAAGTTAAAACATCAGGGCTTTCTGCATTTTGGTCCACCCCGAAGTTCTGTCAGTCCCGTGGGGACAATGGGGTGTCCCACCTGGCAATGTTAGGTACCACCTGCGATGCCGGGGCTGTGGGGAGCATCGTGGCCTTCAATAGCCCAATTAACCATTAGCACCGGTGTCCTCCTGGTGTGGTCCCCCCAAGGGGCTGGGGTCCCAGCCTACAGCAGAGGCAGCCAGGCACCGGGACCATTACAGATGGCTTTTGAAGGGAATTGAGTACCGCAGGGGTGGAGAGAAGAGGAAATGCAGTTGTCAGATTTCCCCGTTCACGTCTCTAAATCCACCAAGCTGTTTGTAGGGAGGACAACCCTTAGAGTCACCTACAGTTTGCAGGTGTTGGCCATGATATCTCAGGATGAAGGAGCCGGTAAAATAACAGGGTTTCTTATTATGACAAATACGCTGACAAGTATTTTAGCATTTTTCTACTGTTCTGCATGATGCTGGGAACTGACCGTACACTGGAAGAAGATGCAAAACCCGATTTAGAATCACACTTTAAAATGGCACATTTTAATTTTTCTCAGCCTCTTTACCTCCAAGCAGATGTAGGAGGTAAGGAAGGAGATCTTGAGTACCATGCCAAACCCAAGCATCCCAGACCATCTCCCCATGCCCGCCACTGCAGCACCACAGCTCCCCCAGACCCCCACACCATGCCCCCTCTCCCCCATTCCCCAGCTGGAGGAGGACCTGGAGGGTTTCCCCTCCATTTTAATTATTCCACATGTTCTGGCTTTTGCTTTTCTGAAGGCTGTTTGGGGCTGGGGTGCACTGGGGTACCCCCGCAGCCTTCCCAGGGGTCCTGGTCCCCCTGCTCCCACAGCCATGCATGGCCTCCAGCAGCTGTCCTTAGGAAGACATTGTGGTGCAGTGGTGGTGGTGTCCAACGCCATATGGTGCCATATGAGTTGTTCTCAATATTCTCGCATTATTTGTGTTGTCGTTGCATGAAGGGGGCCAGGGAACGGAGTTCAGCTGTGCTGGGCACAGACTCTGCAGAGGCAAGGACAGGCTGTCCCCAGTGTCCCCAGAGAAGGGACCGAGTCCCCCTGAGCCCTGCGGGAACCCTGCACTCAGTGCTGGAGCACACGGGTTGGTTTTGCCCAAAAAGAGAAATTGCAGAGGGAAGCAAGTTTTGCACTAGTTGTTGATGACATACAGTAATTAATCATGTCAGATATCGTTTCCCATTGCGCTGTACAGCGTAAGCACGTTCACTCAGGCTGGCGGGTCGCTTTGCGGGTCGCTGGGTGCATGTGAAAGATGTGCCCAGGAGCCAGCTCTGGGCACAAGGGTCACCCCAACCCCGACCGATGCCTGCTGGCTTGTGGTTGGTGCCAGCTCTTTTAATTAAGAGGCGCTTTGTCAATTTTCGTGTAGGGAGTGATCATTTTTAATCAGAAAATTGAAGAAATGTGGACTGTTATCATTCTATTGGCATGCAAGTGGAGACCAGTGCGCTCTGTACAGCTTTCGTCTGCTGGCTCTCAGCGGGAAATCGCGCTGGCAGTTCCTGCTTGGCTGCTGCACGGCGTCTACATGGCATCACTACTTCAAATTAGATGTAGTCGCAAGTTAGTGCTCATTAGTCTAAACAAACGTGTTTCCATCCATGCACCTCATGTCTCCAGAGGGTTTTTCTGCAGTGGGGATGCTCAGCCTGGGGCAAGGCGGTCCATTGCACACCTGCAACTGCACGTTACAGTTTTTTAAGTTTTCATCACTTATTTTTAAAAATTTCACTTGCCTTCCTAATCACAATAAATATGGGAAATCACCCACAGCTGGAATCTCTGCTCTCCACCCACCTCACCCCCCCCTCCAGCCCATTGCCTGTGGCTGTGCTCAGGGGGTCTGCACTTACCCCTAGCCCCCAGACCAGCAACGATGCGGCACTGCACGTGCCCCCAGGCTGGGGAGAGGATGGTGATGGAAAGGTGCAACAGCCCTGGCAGCACAGCTGGAACTTTCCAAAGGCACAAAGAGGCACCGCGTGCAGAGGAGGAAGCAGGAAAATGACTGCAAATGTTCGGAAATGGGAATACAGAAAAAATATTATTGACAGAGCAGCATATTATATCATTGATTTTTAAGCAAAACTCCCCATCGATTTTCCAGAACCGCATTGAACATCTCAGAATCATTGATTTTAATGGGGAGTTCTGCCCCAGGATCAATGGCGCAATACAGCCCAAAGTAAATTGCTTCTGAGTATCAATATTTTTTGTCCAAGCTGTTGCAATGTAGAAAGCCATCTTAAAACGTGCATCTTTGGGGTTTGCCTGTTTTCTTAGATGCTCCTCGAATTCTGCTTTTATAGAGAGACCACAGGGCTGGGCAGCTTGTGTTGATGGTGGGACCAGCAGCAGCATCCCTGGGGGGGCTCTGCCCCCCCATCCCCCCAGGGAAGGACCCTCCTTATGCTTCAGGGTCAGACTGGGCTCTTTCCCACCACCCTTTTTCAGGCTGGTTTTCTTGTTGGAATTTGTGTTACGGGCACTGTGCATCCCAGAGCGGCAGCATGGGGTGACCCCTCCGGGCTCAGCATCCCTGAGCCGAGCTTACAGCACGTGTAATTCTGGTTTGGCAGAAAGCTGGGTCCCTGTGGCAGGGGGGTGCCGTTGCCACCCTCCCCTGCCAAGTGTCTAGACAAGCGAATATCACTACATGAATGGACGGGCGATGCAACACAATATTTGTAACTACAAAACATTCCAGTTTACAAAACCAAGAGGATTCCTTCTGCCCTGCTCCAAGGGAAGGGTCCAGTGGGTCGCAGAGACCCCTGCCCTGGGCTGCCAGGACAGTGTCCTGTGGCTGCATCCTGCTCCAGCCCCCTGCCCAGGGGATGGACGCTGAGGACCCCGCTGCAGCTGGGACCCTGCGGAGGGGCTGGGTGCTGTGATGAGTGTGGATCGGGGTGACGGGGTGTACATAGGAGTGGATCTATAGGTGTGTTACCTTCTCTTCTTTTATACATCTCGGGTTTGTATTTTCGTTGCTTGCATCTTTTCAGTGAATGGTAGCGAGAGACATGGAAACAAAGTTGTTCTGGCTACCAGTTTTAATTGTGGAGTATACCAAAAAGCAAGCGTTTGTGAACTATGACTTACTGTGAATGGAGGTTGCAAAAACAGGTCGTTTAGGAAAAAAAGCAGGTTTTCTGTAAATGAATATGTCTTTATTCTAATGGCTACACAGTTCAATGACTGATGGAGTTGTTTTCAATACAAAAAAGATAAATATTAAAAAAAAAAAAGAAAAAATGCCATAATTGTAATAAAGGATTCATTATTTAACGGCCATACTAAAAACATTATTTATTTTTAAATGGCTGGTGTTCATGTAAGGCCAGGGCACAGTCTCAGGTGAAGGGCAAAGCCACACATGGTGTGAAACACAAACACATCGCACGCAAACTGGTGTCCGGCCTTGCTCCCATGAGCCCCCCCGGGGCCAGCAGAACCCTCGGTGGCCACGGCGGTGAGCATGGCCCTGGCTCTTCTCGTGGCCGAGAACCGCATCCGCGTCGTGAGCATTGCTTGTGGAGAGCAGCGCGACAGTCCCGCCGGGATCGCTCGGCAATGTGGCTCTTTGGTGTGAATGTGCCTGCAACATTGGCTCCTGTGCCAAAACACGGTCTTGAATGCGTTGTTTTTAAATAAAATGTTTTATTGTGCTTTGGAAGTCTGTAAAACTCAGCTGTGTCTGCTTCTTCCTTCCTGTTGTTTCCCAAACTGCTGACTGTCAGTGACAGTGACTGTCCCACGTTGGGGGGTTCACCAGGTCATCATTTAGTCAAAAAGCCTTCCATAATTTAAAGGATCTGCTGTGGGGCTGGAAATGTGCTCATATTGTAGGAAAGCATACCATGGATACTCCATCCTGGTAAATATGAGCACAGCTTCATGCAGCCCAAGTTTTGGTTTGGGTGCTGGACTAGGAGGAGTTTGTGGAAGAGGGGGTATGGGTTTGGTGCCCAGCCCCTGCTGCTGCTCTGGGGAGCAGCGACACTGCCATGGAGCATCTCCCACTCCCTGCCTGCCCCAGACTGCTTCATCCCCCTGATCTGCACTGGGCTTGCAACCACAGACCCAGGCAGTGATCCTCATCCCCGGCTGTGACATTAATTATTCCCGACCACACACCTTTGTGCTCCTCAGGAGCATCACAGGGTTGTTCCTAACCCTCATCCCCTCCTCCAGCACTCCCAGCTCCTCCCAGCCGATGCTGCCCACCAGTTTAATAAGCACACTCCACCTCGCCACGCTGGCTGCTAATGAACATATCGGACAATAGCTGGTGAGGACAGACCCCCGCAGAACCCTTCCCAATACCTCCTCCCATCATAATGCCAATAACAGCCTCTGCTCCCTACCGACAGCCTGCCCTCCCCACAGAGCCCCTAACCCCCCTCCTCAGTGCCTTCTCACCATTAACAACCCACAGAAAGTTTTGCTGGTGCTTTTTAACCCCCTTGCTAGCTGCCTTGCGCTTGTGCCTCGGGCTTTCTCCGGGAGTTCCTGCTTTTTTTGATGCTGTTCTTTTGTACTTCTGCTCAGCCATCGACTGCACGCCGCTGAGGATTTTCAGAAAGTCAGTGAGTCGCTCTCCCAGCACCCTTCCCATCCTCTGCCTGCCCTCAGCCAGGGGGGGTTTGTGCCCTTCACCCCCAAAAGCAAAATTAAAAGCAGCTTTCCAGCAACTCTTGCTAAATCGTATATATGAAAATGAGAAATCAGCTGCCACCTAATCTGGTTCCCTCCCAATTAACACAGTATGGGTGTTGTTACCCCTTCCTTCAATCTGCTTTTAAGGAGTCCTGTTGGGGTAAAACCTGCCTGGATGGGGTAGACTGAGACTGATGTGCAATTCGCTGATGTGCAAATGGCTTCGGAGTGGTTTGCCTGGGCTGCACAGCATGGATGCAGCTCAGCTCCTGAACAGCCTTTGTCGCTCCTGTGCACATCAGGCACTCTTGCCACCAAAATATCTCTAAACCCCACACTTCCACATCAACTGGATGGCTCACTGTCCCAGCACATCTGGGCAGATGTTTCCAGAGTAGGGCTAATAGTCTGCGCAACCAGTTATTAATCTTCAGAAAATGTTTCAGTAGGTAACGTTTGGTGCAATATAAATGAGAACGCATTATCTGCCTCTGCTCTTGCGTGCTTCCCATCCCCAATGCCTCATGCAGCTACTATCTTTATCCTTGGAATGGTCATGGGAGAGACACTGGTACTACCGCCTCCATTCGAGGGGCAGGACCCTGCACAGCCGCGTACCTGCTGCGGGTGCCCCTCCCTCGCGTTCTGTCCCCATCCTCTCTGCATCACCGGTGCCACCGCACCCCGCTCACCGCTGCTGGGACCCCGTGCCCCACAGGACCAGCTCCACCGGGTTTCTCCGCACCAGTGTCACCATTTCCCAACACTTCCCACAAACCAAACAAGCTGGAGCCCTCCTGCTCCCAAGATAAATATTGCAAACTGGATCCAGTTTTAATCTTTAATCATGGCCCTCGCCAGCCAACTGTGCCATCAGCCACGCTGGGGACAGCCCCGGGGACAGGGGCACAGGACTGGTGGTGGTTTGGGAACCCCCGAGCAAGAGCAGCCCCGCAAGTCCCACTCAGACTGGGATTATTGTCCCCATAATCCCATTTCTAGTGTAGCAATGGAAGAGGAAAAATCCTTTCCTTCATCTGCAGATAAATCTGAGGAAGGCTCCCCAGAGCCCCTGTCCCTTGGTGCCAGCGGTGTCTTGCTTCCCCCAGGCAGCCTCAGAGCCATTTTTCCCGTTATCAGTTTGCACTGATAAAGCTGGATTAAGCTTTCCCTCTAAACTGTCCCCTGAAAAACGCTGGGGAAAAAAATCCCATCTTGTCAGACTTGTCTTTTAGTTCTAAATAACTGAAATCCTGCCTGGGAGGAGAAAAATCACAAGGTTCTGCTTCTCATGAGCAAAATTCGGTCCCTGAGCAGCAGATACACCTGGGGCCAGCACAGATTTAAGTCCCCCTGGACCTGTGTCCCCTGGACAGACATCACAGGGGGCTGGAACCAGTCCCGCTGCCCTCCACAGAGCAGAAAGGAGTTGTGAGAGCAATTGCAAAATACCAAAAGAAAATACTTGCAGTATTTGTTTAAAAGCAGGTGAAAATGATGCATGCCGTCCCTGGCCGGTTCATGCCAGCTGCTTTAAGGGAGAGCTGACCCCTGCCTATGACACATCCTGCGCTCACGTGAGCGGGTGTGCAGGATGCAGGTGATGGACCCCCAACTCACACTTTTAGGGGCAGTTTGGGTCAGACGGTCAGTTCTGCAGCATTGATGCACACTGGAGGAAACCCTGGTGAACAAAAGAGGAGAGGAATTAAAATTCAAACACCCAGGGGAGCTGCAGCCAGAAAAAAAAATAAGGATGCTGAGCAAGAGAGGCGGGAGTGAAGACAGGCAGGGCAGGTCAGCCCCCAGCTCCATCCCGTTGTCCCATCCCATCCCGTCCCGTCCCATCCCTTCCCATCCCTTCCCAACCTATCCCACCGCACACTGCCGCTGCCAGGGAAGCTCTCAGGGAGAAGGGGGAAACTGACAAAGCGACCTTCTACCCCAGGAGCGCAGGGACAGCCTGTGGCGAGGGCAGTGACGCAGGCAGGGAGCACTGTCCCGCTGGGCTGGAAGCAGCGATGGATACCCCGGCTCCCTGGCACTGCTCCTGCCCACCCTGCCCGCGCCCGCTGCCAGAAGCATGGTTGGTTACTGGGAAGATTTTTTACATGAATTTGTCCGTTCACCAGAATTAGGCACCACCATGTGTCATATAATCATGGAATGCAATAACCAGGCACAGGTTTAAAAAGAAAAGGTCAAAGTCAGGACTTACCACCTGAATTTTGAAAATATTGGTTTTGTCAGAAAAAAAATATTCTATTTCTCATCTGTCCTCTGTTAACTTAAAGAGACTATAATGGATCAACATGAGGGGTGCAGTGCAGCCCCCCAAAGTCACTAGCAAGCATCCTTTCCAGCTGCAGCCCCTCTCCCAGCTGCTGGAAGACGCAGTTTCTGTCACCTCTGCTGGGACGGGGACACCAACAGAATGGGAGCCTTGATTTTTTTTTTATTTTTATGAGAGAAAACTCTGCAGTACTTTAAGCAAGTAAAATAACCTCAAAGCAGTCGAAATGTACCCAGCGATTAATAATTACAGTAACAGCCACCCGTTCTCGCACAGAGAAGCTGCCCAGCTCAACTCAAAATGCTTTAACAAACCCACTCGGTTTTGTTATCCTCATCGTCGGGATGGGAAGACTCGGGCTTGGAAAGCCAGGAGTGACAGTCCCCAGCATCAAGTGACATATATCCACCTGTAATTGTAATAAACCACCATGTCTTGGGGTTCCTGCTCCCACTTGCATGACACAGTTTGAGCAGGGGCTGGAGTGACTGGTCCCCAGGGGCATCTTCTAACCTCAGCTCTTCTGGGAAAGGGGAAGGGGAAAGAGAAGGGGAAGAGAAGAGGAAGGGGAAGAAGGAGAAAGAGGAGAAGGAGAAGGAGAAGGAGAATGCAGAAGGGAAAAGAGAAAAGAGAAAAGAGAAAAGAGAAAAGAGAAAATAAAATGAGAAGGAGAATGAGAAGTAGAAAAAGAAGGAAAAAGAAAAATGAAAGAAAAAAAGGAAAGGAAAGAAGAAGAAGGAAAAGGAGAAGGAGAAGGAAAAGGAAAAAAAGGAAAAGAATGCCAGCACATCTGCAGCACCTGGCTCCCATCGGGGACTGCCCACCCACTCCCCTCCTCGCCTGCCCACCACAGCACCTCTGCCTCTGGAGGGCTGCACTTGCCTCTCTGTTCCTCAGACCAACTGCAACTTTTGCCTTCCTTTGGGAAGGACAAAAAGATTTCATGCATAACTTGCCCTGAACAATGGCCCTTCACACCAGGGTTCTCTTTTTTTTCGTCCTTCTTTTTTTCTTTTCCACCACAGGCTGACCACAGCAGGGGTAGCTGGGTTGGGGGGAGCTTCATTTTATACCCACTGGGTTAGTGCCAAAAAGCAGCTTGGAAATACCGTGAGCTCCGGAGACACAGGGATGGCAGTGTGGAGAGACATGGATCATTAGCCCTTGGCATCCATAGTGGGAATCCACAGGGAAAACGGGACACAACACGTCCTTGCTGGGGGCTGCTGTCCCCCTATTCCTATTGCCCCCCCCCCACCTGCCTGCAGTTGCACACCAGATGGCTTTGGCAAGGGCAAACCCCAACCAGTGCAAACCACAACGACACCAGTTTGTGCCTCTGGGCTCGGCCTCCTCCCAGCAGGGGTGTCCAGACACAGGGGCTCAGAGGGGGTCTAGGGAAGCCCCTCGTCCTCAAAAAGAGGCAGGACGTGTTACGTGTGCATAGGGATGTGTGTGTGCATCGGTGACAGGAACCGCGCAGGGGTGTGCGAGCGGGCTGGCATGGGCACACACGCTGCTTCTGTGGCCGCACCAGTTCACCCACTGCGGTGTGTCCACGGCACATTTTCACTGAATCGTATTTTCTGACATATTTAATGCAACTAACAACACGGCTCATCGCTGCGCCTTGGTTCCGAAAAGCGAACAGTGAAGCAGAAGAGTGCGGGTGACCTTAGCACGGGCTAGCCACGCCAAGCGGGACCCCCGGGGAGCGGGACCCCCGGGGAGCAGCACCCCCGCCTCGGGGCTGCGGGGGCTCTGCGGGGTCCTGCCTGCTGCCCCGGTTAAAGCGCCGGGCAGGGGTTCGGAGTGCGAGGTCCCCGAGCCAGGGCAGCCGGGCACCCCTGCGTTCCGGCATAGACCCTGGTCCCCTCCCCGCGTCGGGGCGGTCTGACCGGGACCCCCCGCTCGCCCTCGGGCAGCTGAGCGGGAGAAGCGGGTCAGGGCGCCCACCGCCGCCTCCGCACAAAGGCGACATCCGAGGGGCCGGGGAAGCCGGGGAGCGGGGCTGGAGAGACAGCGGCACCGGCGGGACTCGCCGCGGCACCGTTCGAGGGGACCCCCTTCCCCAGCCGGGTGGGCAGGGACTGAAGGGGCTGGGGAGACTGAGGCGGGTGGCGGGGGGCTGAGGGGACG
>VZTO01018079.1:0-26119 GCA_013400615.1 Syrrhaptes paradoxus | reverse complement strand
CCCCCCATCCCGCCTCCCCCGGGGCGGCGGCCGCCACCGGCGCCCCCATGAGTGAATGAGGAGCGGGCGCGGCGCCCGTCGATGCCTCGGCAGGGAACCGGGTGCCTGCGCCATGAACCCCGAGATGGCGATGGAGCCGCTGGGCAGCCTGCACGGGGCGGCGGGCCATGAACCGGAGCTGATGGGCAGCCCCAGCCCCCACCACGGCGGACGCAGCGCCGGGCCGCTCCGGGTGCCCCCCCCGCCGCCTCCTCCCCCTCCGCCGCCGCCGCCGCACCAGGAGCTGGCCCCCGCTGCCGCCCGGCCGGCCATGGTGTCCAGCATGGCCTCGCTGCTGGACGGCACCGCCGCCGCCGCCGCCGAGTACCGGCCCGAGCTGTCCATCCCGCTGCACCACGCCATGAGCGTGCCCTGCGAGTCCTCGCCGCCCGGCATGGGCATGAGCAGCACCTACACCACCCTGACGCCGCTCCAGCCCCTGCCGCCCATCTCCACCGTCTCCGACAAGTTCCACCACCCGCACGCCCACCCACACGCCCACCACCACCACCACCACCAGCGCCTCTCGGGAAACGTCGGCGGCAGCTTCACCCTCATGCGGGACGAGCGCGGGCTGCCCGCCGTCAACAACCTCTACGGGCCCTACAAGGAGATGCCGGGCATGGGGCAGAGCCTCTCTCCGCTGGGCAACGGGCTGGGCCCCCTCCACAACGCCCAGCAGGGTCTGCACGGCTACGGGCCCCCAGCCCACGAGAAGATGCTGAGCCCCAACTTCGACGCCCACGCGGCCATGCTGGCGCGGGGGGACCAGCACCTCTCCCGGGGCTTGGGGACGCCCCCTTCCATGATGCCCCACCTGAACGGCATGCACCACCACCCCGCCGCCGCCGCCCCCTCGGGCCCCCCGCCGCCCCACGGGCGGGAGCGGCCGCCCTCGTCCTCCTCCGGCTCGCAGGTAAGCGGCTCGGGGCAGCTGGAGGAGATCAACACCAAAGAAGTGGCACAAAGGATCACGGCGGAGCTGAAGCGCTACAGCATCCCCCAGGCCATCTTCGCGCAGCGGGTGCTGTGCCGCTCGCAGGGGACCCTCTCGGACTTGCTGCGGAACCCCAAGCCCTGGAGTAAACTCAAATCCGGCCGGGAGACCTTCCGCAGGATGTGGAAGTGGCTGCAGGAGCCCGAGTTCCAGAGGATGTCGGCCCTGCGCCTGGCAGGTGGGTCCGCAGGGCAGCGGGGAGAGAGGGGGGCGGCACCGCGACCCCCGGGGGAGCCGGACAGAGCCCCCACCGGCCCGACCCGCCGGCCTCCCCTTTCCGCGCCCGGCCGCAGGGACAGGGGTTCGAGGCCGGTCCGTCCCCGGGCGCCGGCACCTGCTCAGCCCAGCCCGGGGCTCGGCGGGACGGGGGGCTGGCGGGGCAGCGCTTTGGGGGCGGGGGCCGGGAGCTGAAGGGCTCCGTGCGCGCCCTGCGCACCTGCGCAACGCTCCGCGCTCCAATCCCGCATCCTTCGGACCGCTCCCGGGCGCACCGGGACAGACTGAGCGCGTCCCCGGGGCGGTGCGGAGCGGCTGGGGGGTTCGGGAGGGTTTGGGGGGTTTTGGGGGAGGGGTCGGTTCCGCGCAGCCCCGCGCAGCGCCGCGGCCCGGCCGCATTGTCCCGCGGAGGGCTCGCGGGCTCCCCCTGGCGTGGGCGCGGGGCGCCGCAGCCCCCATTGTTCTGCGCGCGCGGGGGCGGCGCGGGGAGGGGGACATCAGCGACCCCCGCGCATGGGGGGGGTGCCCGGGGGCAGAGCGGCTGCGGCAGAACGCGGTCGGTACCGCGCGGGTCTGTGTCCGGTCCCGCTGGGGACATCCCTTGCCACGCGCGTGTGTGCCCCTCCGTGGGGATGGCTCACGGGGGGTGTGGATGGGTGGGGAACGGGCGGGCTGGGACACGGGCAGACACGCGTGGGCACTGTGCACCCGTGTCCGGCTCGGCTCTGCTGTGACAGCGACACGTCCACGAGCGCCATTCCGAACCCCGTGGGTGTGTTCTGACAGCCCGTGGGTGTTTAATTCCAATTAATTCCCGCCCCGACAGATTGTTCCCTGCGTGTTGTGGATTAGCAGGGGCCGCTCTCACACACGCCCCGTCACCCCGGAGTCGGCGTGGCCGAGTGGAGGGGGGGGGGGGGGTCTCTGCCCTGCTCTCCGCCAGGTACCACGGTAGTTCCACGCATCCTACATTCCGCAAAGGACTGGGAGAAGAGCTCGTTCCCCCTTTCCTGTGTGGGGGCGGTTGGGGGGATGCTTCCTTCTCCCCAGGCAGGGCGGTGAGTGCAGAGGGTCCCTGCAGCGGGGGGAGCATGAGATGGGAGGTGGGATGGAAGGAGCCATCAGTTATCGGTGGCCCCCATCCCTGCGTGACCCCCAGCCGGAGATGCTGCCCATGGAACAGCCAGCGGTCTGTGGCCCCCCAAGCTCCTTGGAGGATGCTGAGGCTTTCTTAGGGGGCAGGAGGCTCTGCAGGGCCCCACACTGCAGGGCTTGCCTAGCTCTGAGCCCAGCTCTAAGCCCGGCTTGGCCAGGACGGGGATGCTGATCTCGTCCTTGGCTCTAACAGCGAAAGCAAACCCTCTCCAGCACCCCCGGTACGCAGCTCTTCTGTGTTATCAACCGAATAAACGGTTCGAGGTTTGTCTGCAACAGAAGCATCAGAAGAACAGAAAGGTTTTGGGGTTTGCTTTTTTGTGCCCGGAGCACGCGGTGATGTCGCGATCTCAAACAAACGCGTACCTGGAGGGAAATCGATGCAGATAATGTTCAGAAGATTAAAAGAGCATTAATGCTGGCAACAGGAGCATAAACGCGTGGACCCAGTTTTCATTGATCTGGAACCTGAGCCGGCTCGCTTCCAGTAATGCTGCTGGTGCTTTTCCTTCCCAGCACTGGTCCTGGCTGGGGGGTTCCCCATGGAGCCCTACAGATAGGACAGAACAGCAGAAATTGCAGGCAGAATTTGCTGTCCCTTGCGGGTGCGTAGATGCGATGTCTGATTTTTCTGTTGTACACGTGGAGTTGTGGATATATAATTCTGGATCTCTGCTTGCCCAGTTCCCCTTGAATGCCTTTGCATCCAGGAGTAAATTCTGGAGAGAGCTTGGTCACCGAGTGGGCACAGGTTCCCCGTGGAGTGTGAGCTGGAGTGGGAAAGACCTTTGCAAATTACCTTCGCAAAATCGATTTTTTTTTTTTATTACCCCGTGTGAATATGCAGCCTCATTGCCTCGGTGCTTCCTTCTTCCCCTTTACTCGCCTGCTTAAATCCCTTCGAGCAAGGGGAATTCGCCAAAAGCATTTCAGATTTCTGAAAATTGGCCAATTTGCCCTGTGCTCCTGTAAGTTTTCCCAAACGGGGCAAAAAATGCCAGAAACACCACCAGCTCCCGGGTTCTCACTCTGCCCTGATGGCAGCATCACCCCCGGGACTTCATCCCCAAAACAGACAGGGATCCCCCCTCCTGCTCCCTCGGGCGGGGCGCGGCCCCAGAGCAGCGGGGGCTGCGGGCGGGAACCTGTCCGAGCCCCGGAACGTCCCGGTGAGTCCTTGACTGACTGCGGCCCCGTCGGCGGGTGAAAAATATTAACGAGGTGATATTAACGATTCGTGGGTGAGTCGGGGCGTTTATGGGGGCGGTGGGCTCGGAGGGGAGGGGTGAGGTGGGCTCGGGTTAACCGGGCACGGAGCCGCGTCCCGGTGCCCTGGAGGGCTGACCGTCGGGGCGTTATCCCCGAATGAACCCCCGCTGGGTACGCACGGGGTACCGTTAAAATAACCCCGGGCCGGGGTCTTCTGACAGACCCCAGGCTCAGCGGGTGCGGGGGCGCCGGGTGCAGACCCCCGCGTGTGTTTCGGGGTGCGCGGTTGTTGTGCAGCGTGACCGTGGGCTCCGAGGTTGCCGTTTGCTCCCACGGCCGTGCTCCCACCCCCCCGCAGGTGCCTTTGCATTTTTTTCTGGCCCCATCAGCAAAACGCCAGCCCTGCTTGTTTACATTTCCCTGGTGCTGAATCACCTTATTGATGATTAAACTTTTTTTTTTTTTCTTTTTGGTACCAAAACACCATCAATGATTCATTTGTGCAAAACAGCCGTGCTGACCTCGCCGGATTTACAACCCTGACATCGCAGCGGGGGGGCGGAGGGGGGCTGTCTCAGCCCCGATTTTCTCTGCTTTCACCCCTCCCGTGCCCGGCGGGGTGGGGGGTCCCCGGCAGACCAGCCCCTCCCCGGAGCGGCGGAGTCCCGCGAGCGGCGGCGGCACCGTCAGCACCACGGACAGCGTCGGGAGCGGGAAGTGGGGACAAGGAAGGATGGGGGGGGGGGGAGGACCAGGAGAGGGAAAGACAAAGAGGAGAGGGGTAGGAGGGTATGTCCTCTGCCCCTCTGGGCCGAACCTACTGCTGCTTTTTCTGGATTTTGGGATTTAGCAGCTTTTTTTTTTTTTTGCTAAAAATTGGGGCACAATATCGTCTGTGTCAAGTGCGTTGTCTATATATAAAACTATTCCTTAGTGTTGGACTAAATATACAGGTACATAAAGGTTCTTTGAAAGGTGCTTAGCAGCTTGAAATATTAGTCCTCTCTGCAGATATAGATTGGTGGTTATGTCTGAACAATCCGTGCGGTAAATTGTGGTGCTGGCTGATAAATTATGTTCCTCGTGTACCAACTTTCTGAAACAATATCTTATCTTTTTGTTCCACATTATTTCTGAAGACGTTTCTGCTCCACAGAAATCTAAGCACCATTTTTGTTAAGCAACCAGTTTTTATCAGTTTCTTGATTGGTTGATAAAGATCAATCTGACCAGATTTGTCATTAAATGCATTTATATCTTTTTTCCCCTCTACTGTTTCTAAAAAGCTATCAGTCTTTCAACATGTGTTACTCATTTTGAGCTTTTCTGATCTGTTCTTTACTATTTCCTTATTAGATTTTTTCCAACGTCTTAACTTTTCATAGTACATCTTGGCCATCACCATTTGAACAGAAATATCCCAAACTCAAATATTCCTCTACATTTGAAAACTGATATAATTTATTTGTGCCAAGGAACACACAAAGGAGAGAGCATTTTTTCCCTTGCATTTTGAGTCAAATTTTGCTCTTCTTTTTTCTGCCCTGTGGCCCCAGCTGCTCACCCTTAGCACTCCTTTCTTGTATTATTTTTCACAAAATCTTGCCCTGGATGTTCCTGCTGCCAACAGTTGCAAGTGGCTTGTTTGTCCCTTCCAATTAAACATTACTCAGAGGTGACAAGCCTCTCACCAGAAACCCAACTCATCTGTTCTGAGTCTCTGAGCACTAAAAAGCAGCGGAGTCCTTGCATCAGAGGAGCTCCCCTGCAGCTGCCTTCAGCGTGGGAACAGGGCTTCGCAGGTGTGCAGAGAATAATCTAACGGGGAGAGCAGGGCTGACAGTCTGCCCCATTCTTCCAGAATCTCCAGTGATGGAGATTTCTCAGGCTACCTCAACAATCTCTTCCAGGGCTTACAGGTACAAAAAAATCCTTAGTGACTTGCCTTAATCTCCCTTTTTGTCTTTTAAATCCTTTGCTTCTCATCTTATCCCTGCTAGACACAGAAAAAAAAAATCTCCCTTTCTTCTGATAGCAATCTGTCTGTGTTTAAGGCTGCTCCCTTGTCTCCTGTCTTCTCAAGAAAAAGCCCCATCATACTTTGGAGATGAATATGCAGAGAAAGCATTATGTCTGACAGGACAGATAATACATCTCTTTTTCCAAGGTAAAAGATTTTGCATCCGGCTCTATCAGTCTTTGCCGACTTTTGCATAAAAGGCTCTCTGATTTAGAGAGGATTTTTGAACCCAGAAATCATACAAAATAGGCTAATCTCAAACAGGTTCGGTGATAAGATCAACAAGACAACTCACTGATGGCAGATAGAAATGCAATAAAAAAAAATTGGAGTGTTTTGAGGTTGTTTGGGGTTTTTTGAGCTATAAAATCAAACTGTTCCATTGTGGAAAAAAAAAGGGGGGACTGAAACCACTGCTAAATGCTGCACAAAGGGATTATTAGACAAGCGATAGAGGCTGGCAGTTTCCCAAAACGCAAATTGTCTCTGGGACCAAAATATCTCTAAGTAAGCAGGGAACATATTTATGAGCAGTGGTGATTTTCCAGCAGATCTCATCTTGCCATAATGGGCATTTGGGAGCGGGGACCTGCGCTGAGGCATTAAGCTTTGGCAAGCAGCACGGAGCTAGAGGAGGTAAAGGAAGAGCAGGAGGAAGTCTGCTTCCCAGATACCGTCTTCCCTGTTTTCCTTGCCCCCTCGTTCCATGGCCAGTGAGGACGTCGCTGGTCCCCTCGCAGCTGGTGCCATGGCACCAGCGTCCTTCCTCCACCTATTTTTGGGGAGAACCAGTGGCCCCACGGCACCGGGTCATCCCCCACCCCAGGCTCCCGACGTGCAGGGGCTCACGTGGATTTGGTGAGAGCTCCCACAGCTTCTCCCCTCTCCTTCTGGCATCTCCCGCCTTTGCTGGGGAGGTGGGAGACCCCAGCCCCGCTGCCTGGGGTGGAGCTTGCTGTCCTCGCCCATTCTTCATAGTTGTGCGCTGTCGATAACAGCCATTAAAAGGAAATAATAATTTCCTGCTTTCTCCCAGGAGGCAGGATTTCTGAAAACAGGCTGGTTCTGGGGGCACGCAGCAGGAGCTCGGTAGATCCGCACCTTCCCTTGCTGTGGGGCCCACAGGAAGCAGCTCTGACTTGTCAGCGTGCGGTGCCAGGAGGGAACCACTGTATGAGAGGGTGTCAGAGCGACACAGCGATGGGAGAGCACAAAACAAGAAGGCAAGATATTTCAAATTCTAATCCACTCTAAGATTTCAGACTCCTATTCAGTGCGTGCCCCAACTTTACATTCCCATCCTTCCTTGGACAAGATGCCCAAAGCGCTTCCCCCACTCCTGGGAAGGGGGTCCCAGCGGTGTGCTGGTACCCGCGGGGATGCACTGGTACTCACAGGGATGTGCTGGCGCATCACTTGTGGCTGCTGCTGTGACAGGCAGAGCACTTGGCGTGGGGAAGGTCTGGTTTCAGCCCTGCGAGGGGAATATAAATCCTTTGCTAGAGAAGAGTGTTATAATTCAGATGGAAAGTATTTTGGGAGACTCTCCAGAAGAACAGGAAACATAAATCTCCCAGGCGTGAGGAGTGAAGGGCTGGCAGAGCACAGGCTGAAGGATCCGGTGTTTCGCTGTGAGTGGGTCGAGTGTCTGAGCATCCTGCTGCTGCAGGGGCAGGCAGTGCTGGGGACGGGGTGACACTGCTCGTCACAGCCGGGCAATGGCATTGAAATGCTGCTGCTTGGACAGTTTGTCACCTTGTGCTTCTGAAGCTGCTGGGGCTCTGAACCAGCACAGGGATATTTTGGCACCTCGACGAGGTTGATGTGATTACACAAGGTGTGTGTCTGTCCCTGTCACGGGACAATGTCCTTGATTCCCTGTGGGACACCCCAGGTGTCATTGCACCCAGGACCCAAGGTCTCACCGGTAAACATGGGCAGTTGGACCTTTCTTGTGAAAACAGGAGAGAAGTGAGATCCCGTAGGTGCCTGCCCTGCAGCAAGGCTACAGCAGGAACTCGCACCGTGCTGGGTGGTGGTCCCGGCAGGAGGCACAGCCTGTGCATCCCCCGGCTATGGGAAAGGAGCCCCCACCAGCTCACGAGCAGCTCTGGAACAGAAATCGATCAGAAACTGGGTCTGGTCCTTTTGCAGCTCACAGAAAAGCTGGTTTGGAAAGAGGGATGGATACAGAGCGTCAGGGGATGCCCCCTGCCTTGGCCAGGAAGAGAAACCAGGGGGGTGCCTGACAGGAATGGGAACACTGCATCGCAGGAACGGGGGGGCTGCCTGGCAGAAACGGGGGGCTGCCCAGCAGGAACTGCTTCAGTGCAGTGTCGAGGAGCGCAGTGAAGCCGTGCTGCGTGCTCGCCAAGCTCCACTCATTCTCACCCCAGAGTGCAATAAATTGGCCCTATCCCATCTATTATTTATAATTCCATATTAACGATGGAAGTATATTACAGGAGTACTTAGAGGCGCTTGTCAGAGATCCCGCGCCGAGCCGAGAGCTGCAGCGTTGCGCGGGAGGGAACAGCCCCTGCCCCGCAGAATTTACAGCCCGATCCCAGCCGCCCGGCAGATTTACAGGAGATTCTGCACAAACAGCCCGAGACCTGCGGCATGCCAGGAGGAAATAGAAAAGAACCCAGTCCCCAAACCCATTCATCTTGTCCTCTCAAATAGCTGAAGGGTGCGAGTCCTAGAGAGAGGAAGGCGCTCCCTCTGTGGCAGAATGAAGAGGGAGGAAAATCAGGTGGAGTACCAGGAAAACCCATCCCTGCAGGCAGCAGCAGGGCTGCGTGCATGTTTTTTGGGAGTGCTGTAGGAATCCCGGAATCACCAAACAGGAATCACAGGGCTGTGAGCATCTTGCCGGTACAGGAAGTGGTGGTTTGGGCGAGCAAAGAGATTTTTCCCAATAGCAGATGATCACTGGAAGAGCAGAATTAACACTTTGTGCTGCACTCCTGGTGAGCAGGCGTATTCTGTTTTTCTGGATGGATGCCATCAGAGTGCGTTCCCAGGGGCTGCACACGTCGGGAGGGACGGACGCAACCCAGCGACGTGATTATTTGCATCTTCATTCAAATTGCTCCATGTTACATAATGGTTTTGTACACAGCGGAGTACTTAACCTAATTTGTATTGATCGCAATTGCTCTCGTTTGTGCATACTTAATTCAGAGAGGTAATCAAATTGATTTTTCGAAGCCTATTTTTTAAGAGGTCGTAGTAACACAGATCTGCAAGAGGCTGCTTTAAGTGAATCATAGTGAAAGGAAAACATTTTAAACCTTTGGAAAATGTTTTGATGGTCATTTCATTGCGCTCGGTATTACTGGCATAATTGAATTTCCTTCACATTGAGTCCTCTCCGGAATCAAATTGAGGAACATTTTTTAGTTCCATCAGACAGATAACTGGGTTTGGTTGACTTTGTGCTACACCCGCGTGAAACCTCATACGAGAGATCGATATTCACGGCTTATCCTGGTGAAGGATGGAGAGAGATGACTTACTGCTGGATTCAGGGAATATTGTTCTCTCCTCGGCTCCTTCTCAACGTCTGCTGGTTGTTCCATGTGTCTAAAGGCTCTCTTTCCATTAGAGCAGAAATATCATCACAGTGCTTGTCTGAGGGTGTTGGTTAACCGGAGAAACTTCAGGGAAACAGATTTAGAGGAGATGAAGACAAAGGGAGGCTTTTTTTTTCCAGGAAAAATACATCCCTGAGAAATTTCAGGCTGATGAATAGTCATCCAGGATTTCTGGTTCAGCCCCACTCCCCTGATCGTTTAAAAGCAGACACCTGAGGGGAGGATGGATCAACACCAGATTTAAGGGGGGGTTTGTATGAGTGCTGGGCTTGCACCACGTTTGTGCATCAACGGGACGTGAAATCACACAAACTCTTCCATAACACTTCTGGTATCCGAAGGAAACCGGTGCTCTCGGAAGAGAAGCAGGGTGGGTCTGTGGTCTCCACGGGTCCCTCTCTGCCTGTCCCAACCAAGCGCTGCGGATCCCATTGGGGTGATGCACTGACATGCAGCCCCCAGACCACTCCCCAGCAGCTTCTCTTCTTCACCAGGACCACCCAGGCACCCCCAGCCCCAGGACCTCTCCCGGTCCTGCCCATCCTCCTCCTCCCGATGCTGGTGACTCTCATGTCCTCATCCCAGGAAGCAGAGGGAGGAGGGATGAGCATTCCCTGCATCCCCGCATCCCCACATCTCTGCCCCATGCCAAGGGTCTTGTCGGGTGGGATCAGGCTGGATGTTGTTGAAGCGCTGTCGGTTGCGATGGTGAGCTCCAGATCAATCAATTTGGGCCTCCACGTGGCAAAAGCAGTTTCTATAAAAAGGACGGGTCATTCTGTGCGTGCACAAACTGCTGCCCAGAGGGATGCGCAGCGCTGCTCCTGGGGGATGAGCGCTCTAATCGTGGGGAGGGGAGGGGTGAGACCCCCCAGCAGTGTCAGGGAATGTACTGCCTTTGGAGGTTGTTGCCATGTGTTCATCTTTAATGACAGAGGAGATTTCCCAGGGCTTTGGTCTTTATAAACAGGAGGTTTCAAGACAATGCAAAGAACTGGAATGCTCCTGGATATTTTTCGGGATTTGTAGCTGTTGGTAATGCAGGGGCTGCCTAGGCTCCTCTCTTCTAGGAAAGAAATGGAAGACAAGAGTTATTGTTGCAGAAAATAATCAAATTAACTATTAGTAGAAATATTAAATTTAATGATACTCAGTGACCAAAAAAAATTGAGCTTAAATTAGACGCATGTGAAGTTCACAGGGAAACAAAAGCTCAGAGGGGCTTGCAGACGTAAAATTTTTAAAATGACCACTTTCCTGCGGGTCCCTTCCAAGCAGATGGGGTTCAGATGCTGGAACTGATGCATCCGTCTCTGCAGTGCCTGGTTCCCCTGGGGCCGGGACTCTTCTGAAGCGCTGTGATGCCATTCTTTTTTTTCACATGAATTGTATCGAAAGCCGCTAAAGGTGGGCATTTTAGAGCAGATTTTTTTTGAGAAGAGAGGTGCGTCCCCAGGTGCAATGGTGTGCTGTGCCCTGGCTGCAGGGGACAAGGGGACATGGGATGCGTTTGCTGGTTTTTTGTTTGTTTTTTTTTTTTTTTAATATCTAAGCAATACCTAATTGTGTTTTAAAGCAACAATTTTTAAAACATTCCCTTAGTTTTAGCTGCAGGACAAAACCACGCTCAAGGAGGCCAGGCTGTCCCTCCTCGGGGACACAGCCCCCAGTGCTGTGTCAGGTCCCTGCCCCACTCTTAACGCCCTTTAGATCGGTGCAAAACATCAAATGAGGCAGTATGAACCTGTTCCTGAGCTCTTTCTGTATTGTTTCCATGTAAAGCATCTCTAGTCCAGTGTAGAAGAGAAGGAACTATTTTTTCTTTTTTTTTTTTTTTTTTTTTTTTCCCCCAGCTACGGCTTTTAGTTCTTGCCATTGTCCCTTTTCTTCCATAGAACACATTCAGTGCTAAATGCCGCTAATAAATCAAATTGTTCTGAGCATCAAGATGGCTGCTTCCCTGCCCTCTCTCTTGAAGCATTTCTCGTTCTGCCGGCAGCTTTCCTGGAGGATAACTTTATTTTATCAGCGTGCTGGCTGCACATTTCCCTGCTGACAGATGCACGCCAAGGAGCAACATTTACCTTCACAGTGCCTTTCCGAGCACCAACCGAACAGTTCAAGGGAAGTATTTACGGAATGCATCGAAAAGCGTGTGCCTCTGCATTATTTATTGTAAGATACCAATAACTGTAAAACACAGAGTATCTCTGGACATAAATTAGTGATTTTAGGACTCTTCCGAGTGTCCCGGAACTGATTAGAAACTGCATAAAAGCTGCAGCGCTCGTCGCAGCCCCAGCACGGGGCGTACCGCTGCGTGCATCCCCGGCAAAAGGCGAAGTAAAGCGTCAAATGCACAGACCCAGCCTAAAATCTGCTTTTTCATCTCAGGCAGTAAAACATGATCCGTGGGGTGTGTTAGAGGAGCAGTCAGAGACCCAGAATTCTCCCTACGTGGTGGCTTTGGGCTGATGGCTGCCTCTGGGAGGCTGTGCTGTGCTGTGACTCTCTCTGAGGATGCTTGAGTCTGGGCTTGGACCCGACTCTCCCGAGCATCGTCCTTGTACATTTTGGCCCAGCCGGGGTATTTGGAATGGTCCAACCCCGACCTTCCTCCCGGAGGCAGCCCTGTTGCAGCCACTAGCATCTGGTAGCTGCAAGAGCAGGATCAGGATCACCTGCTTCAACAAAATATTCCCATTTCCTGCAGAAACCCGGTGAAATCATAGTCACACCCTGTGGTGCCATGCTCAGGCACAGGTGGGTATGATCCTGCCCTGGGGTTAATTACAGACATTTCCACAGCCTGAATTTGACTTTTTGGAGTAGGCTGTCATTTCACTTTCTAGACCTGTAGAATTATTTAACAGGGCTGCTTACAAACCCATCCACTTATCAGTGCACTCCACTTATTTTCCCCAGCACATTACCTAACCATGTCAACATATGGATTTTTTTATCTCACTGCCCTGTGCAGACAGCCTTATCGGGCTATTTTTAAGCCTGGCTGTGCTAAGGCAGCAGGATTGCTTTCAGCACTTGATGTTCTCTCTGTGCTAATAAATACACATCAGCTATTAATACGGATATTTTTTTTTAGGATCCATTAGCATGGCCGGACACAGTGATGCCCAGTGCTGCTGCCCTGCCTGACCAGAGCTCCGATGGGCATTTCTGGCTGGGTCCATCCTTGGGCTTGGGAGACATCCCAGGGAGAGGGATTATTTTAGGTGACTTTGCCCTCCTGGAAGGAGCTTCAAAAGTGCAATGTCGTGCCTGCTGCTGTGCAATGCCATCCCTGGTGCCATGCAGTGCCGTGTTGGTGCTGTGCAATTCCAGCTGTTCTTTCCCCTGTACTAATGAAGCAGGTTTGGGGGGTTCCTGCCTTCACCGTTGGGCGGATGGCAATTGTATTAATTGTGCATTTGGAATGACAGATCAAAGAAGAGACTATCTATCCCAAAATACGGATAGATTTATTCTAAATGCACAAACCAGCAGTTTGCAGTTGTGTTTCCCGTGTCCCATACGTTACCCAGGGGTGCAGGTTACAGTATGGAATAGTGGCCTGACCAGTTTTGCTAAAAAATATAATCTGGAGTTGTTGTGTGCTGCGGCACATGAGGAGTTTCTGCAAAGAAAAGTCTTTGTCTTAATGATTAAGGGGAAAAAAAGGATGTGCAGTGCGTGGTCTTTCCTACACTGACACCAGGTGAGCTGAACTGTTAATTCAACACTGCTGTAAGGGCACAGCAATGTTTTTTTTCTCGGGTGGTGGCTTTATAAAAAAAGTGGAAAATCTCAAAGCTGTTCAGAAATAGCAAGTGAATTCGAGGGGGATGGTCAGGGGTAGTGCTCCGATTGCCCAAAAAATCAGTGCCCCAGTACCTAACAGCCAGGTACCATCTAAAATAATTCCTGAAAATGCAAATGTCCTTGGGATGGGAGCGCAAATGCCAGTGTAGCCCCCCCCAGGGTACTCCCGGGAACACTGGGGTCACAGTGCTGGTGTGGTGCTGGCTCCACCAGCACGGTGCATCGCTGGCTGCGGGTCCTGCGGGATGGTGACGGCTTGTGCCCATGTCCTGACACTGGCTTTCTCTCTGTCTCTGCCCTTCCCCAGCCTGCAAACGCAAAGAGCAAGAGCCAAGCAAAGAGCGGAACAACTCCCAGAAGAAATCCCGCCTGGTTTTCACAGACCTCCAGCGCAGAACACTCTTCGCCATCTTCAAGGAGAACAAGCGCCCTTCCAAAGAAATGCAGATCACCATCTCCCAGCAGCTGGGGCTGGAGCTCACCACCGTCAGCAACTTCTTCATGAACGCCCGCCGCCGCAGCCTGGAGAAGTGGCAGGACGACCTCAGCTCCGGGGGCTCCTCCTCGGCCCCCAGCACCTGTACCAAAGCGTGACGGGGAGCAGCCGGCATGGTGCGGCGTGGCAGAGAGAGCGGCTTGGCAGCGGGGCTCGTCATCGGTGACCTAAAGCACAATCCTCCTGGAAACCACCCCCAGCCCGGCGGTCACAGAGGACAATTCCCACGGCTTCTAGTCAGTTTCGGCGAGTTAAAAATTAACCTCTCTCTATACAATACGATGCTCAGGACATGTGAAGCAGGGCTGGAAAGTCGGGGAGTCATTTATGAGGCACGTTTCTGCTGAACCCCAAAGAGCCAGGGCCGGCGCAGGTGATGCTGTGATGCTGAGCATCCCACCATCATCCCAGCATCCGGCCGTCATCCCAGCATCCCGCCGTGCCGGTGTGTGCCGCGGGGCGCTGGTGCTGGCCACACCACCCTGCGCCAACACTCGCCACCACGGCGCGGCCACGCCAGAACGGAGCACAAAGTCTGACACGTAGACGCTAAAGAATCCAAGAACCTGTTTTTTAAAACTCAGGCATGGTTTTGTTCAGTTTTTAAGCAAAAAAAAAAACAAAGATCAGATTTAAGTTTTTGTGATTTTTTTTTAAATTTTGTTTAATTTAATCAGTGAGCATAGCTCGCTCTGTGATCAGACCGATCCAGTTCACTTGAGCTCAAAGTATCAAGCACAAAGCCAGTAGCTGTAGAATAGGTACAGCACCGGGCTTGCTGCAGCGATGGTTTGGAGATGCTGTCGCCTGCCCGGGTTGGGCGAGCGCCCCATGGCCATGCGAGCCTCAAGCACAGTTTGCAGCTTGTCACAAGCCCGGTGTTTGTCCCCAGCGCAGACGCACACTCAGGAGGTCAATTACCCGCTACGGTGCATGGAGCCAACACAACCTTTTGAAGATCTAGATTTTTCTTAGGTCAGTAATAAGTCCTTTTTAGTTACCGGCCATATAGTTTCTCCTCGGCAGCGTCCTTGTTGCTGAAACGTATTTAGCGTTCAGTGTATTTTTGTTCATTTTTTCCGTATTTTATGGTACTTTCAAGCAGGAAAAAAAAACAGAAACAAGCCCTTCAGATGCCACTGACCATTTTCGATGTGCCGCATATGACTTCGATATGCCACCTGAATCTATCGCATCCCCAAGTTCCTTTGACCCCCCCAGTTCCCCAGGCTGGTGGGAACACAGCACACCAAAGAGACAGGATTTCTGCAAGCCAAAGATGTTTATACCTTGCCATTTTCTCTTCGCCATCGCCACTGCGGGTGGTCGTTTGGTGATGGGGAAGCCTCACAAACTCCAAGCCCTCTCTCCAGCTCCAGCGGCTGCCTCAGGCAGGCAGAGCTCTGGCCACGGCCACCCCAATGCCACAGTCCCGCTGCGCCTCATGGCCCTGACCTGCGCCGCTGGCATGGCTGCGGCCGCTTGACGTGATCGGCCCGTCCCGGAGCGCCGGCTGAGCCCCTGGCAGCGAGCCAAGTGCAGTCGTGGCTCTTTAGAGACACTTGAGACTTTTTTTATGTACTACTTAATCGAAACCAAAGAAACGTTTTCTGCACCTACTTCTTCTGCAACAAACTGTTCCATTTAAAAATAAAATGAAAATTTAAAAAAAAACCAAACAAGGAAGCACGTCAGGAAGCAAACGAGTGACACACTGTGTTTTGACAGACATCTTGGACATAATGGGAAGCAGATCTCAAAGAAAGGGTTGACGAGAACAAGAACAAAGCAAAGCCAGTACAATTGCTGCTTCATTTGACAACTCAGTAATCTTAAAGTTGAAGATTGTCTTTAATTTGTGCCTATGCAGTTTTTTCAAAAGAACAAGGAACAGAGCAACCAAAACCTCAACAGCTACAATACCAAAGATGAGGATTCTCACTGCTTGTGTTTCAGTTCATTCTCTCCTCTTGCACGACCGAACGTGTGTAGCACCATTGATCTCTGGTCAGGTAACCACTTCTGCTTCTTTGCGCAGCCAAAAGAGTTGGGTGTGTTTGTGTTTTTTCCTCTTTCTGCCCCACGTGGGACCTCTCCAAGAGCTGCGTGGACTCCAAGTGCAAGATGTTGGGATATTACACTGGTACGGCTCCTCTCCAGAGCCATGTCGGTTGGGTATGACTTGTGTTGTTGTGTCGAGTCAGTCTCCTGTACGTCTTGAGCTTTGAACAGCCATCCTTCTGTACATGACGTCGGTTGGGTCACCTGCACCCTTCTGTCTCTTCCCTGGGGATAAAACTTGCAATATACCTGTACCGATTTATGTCCTTGTAAGTGCTGAGCTGAGATCAGATCCTGATCTGAACTGAAACAGAGGCTTTGGCAGTTCATGAGGCAGTTCAGGAGTTTGATTGGACGCATTAGACATGTTCTGTTGGTTGATCAAAGTCATGACGATCCACATCACAACATGCAGACCTAGGTCCAAATTTATTGTCAGAGCTGGAGCACAGTGGTACCATTCTGCTCCATCTCTACCTTTAAACAAGAGTTTCTTCTTAACTACTTTGCAAACCTGCCACAGTCATTTTCCAATGCTGACACTTAAAAAAAAAAGTCACAAAGCCTTGTGTGCTCAGAACCAGGATTCTGAAAAGTAAATTCAGGATGGCCCACACCAGCTCTGGCCATCGAAACATCCTTCAGCATAGATTTCCGGACTGATCGTGCATGATTCCAAAATGATCTGAAGAAGCCTCCTAATCAGACATGGAATAAAGCTGCCAAAAATTGGTTCAGGTCTGGGCTGATGCCTACCGACACCTCCAAGTACTTGAGCGAGTGGTTGCGGGTCAGCGCACCCAAGCACGGGGCGCGGCAGCGGCGGTTTGGTCGCGTTGAGGTTCCACCTTCATTCCCATCCAGGAGGGTCCACTCCAACCAGCCGTACTGAATTCAGTCCAGATAACTACTGAATTACAAAAATGTGTTAGTTCAGTGAAATAATAATTTTCTCCAAATTACACAAATAACAATGCAATATGACAGCTTAAGTTCTTGCCTTGATCTTTCAAACGCGGATCTGCAGTCTCACTCCAGGAACAACGTAATTACTCGGACTGAGCAGCACCGAGCCCGATGTTGCCCGCGCAGCAGCGTTGGTTTAGCAAAGCGCGCGAGGCTTCTCCACTGGGGATTGCAGATATATCAAAGCCCATGTTTCCTCCGTATTTGACAAAACTCATTTTCACCTGAACATCTGAAAACGCTGCTGCATTTTTTTTATACCTGCATCTTTCATGGACCCATGTTCCATCTTCCATTCACCGTCAACTCTCAGAGGCGTTTACGTAGCAGCCATCTCAGAAGGGGAGTGTCCATGGTGTATAATGTGGGTAGATATATTTGTATGTACATGTGTGAGCAGAATATATGCTGTATTCTGCCCATACTAAAAAAAAAAACTCAAATAGAAATGTTACGTTTATATACCCTGTATTTATGAATCTCTAGAGACGCGTCATGTAACTTGTTCCTTGGGTTTATCCTGATGTGAAAGGCTAGTATGTGCAGGTATTATCCCAGCATCTTCCATACCGTGGAGATACCACCATGGGCACATCCAAGATGAATTCAACTTTCAAGAAACCTTGGATACTGTTCAATCACCCGCAAAGGAACAAAGAATGTGCTTGATGACTTCGGTTGAATAGCTTTATTCTGTATCTCTCTTACCTACAGCTGAATCCAAAGACCTGCGAAGGACTAAACCAGCAAACTACACTCAAACCTGTGGGTGGGAGCAGGGATCTCCTCTTCCAAAGCCAGACATGGTAACGACATGGTATTGCAAAGGGTGTGCTAGCTTCGGACAAAACCCAATGGTTCTCTCGCTTGTCACAATACCCAGGTGTTTCTAAGACATGGGGAAACTTGATACTTGGCCTCCTTTATATTTATTAAGGGGATTTTTTTATTGTTTAAAATTTTTTAAAAAGGCAAAGCTTAAAAGGGTTTTATTTTTTCCAGACAAGTGTGGGTTTTAACCCAATATATTATCTATCAATAATGTAATTTATTTAATTTAGTTGTAGAGTAGATCCTGAAATCTCTGTTCGGTCTGAATCCCATTTAGTTTCATTTCAGCTTTAAAACTCACCGGGAGTTTTGCCTGAATGCAGACTGCAGGACCAGACTCTGGTGTAGGTATTTGTAACTGTTTAATTCAATGATTTATGGATTAATTTGGGATTAATTTTGCTTATTTATCCTTTTTTACTGTTGTAGCGCATCAGAGATGCGACGCCTGTGTTAGTAAATACTCTGAAGAGTTCGTATTGCTTCGTAGAGCAGCCAGGGTCTGTTACAGACGGGAGAAAAGAACCAGCTGCGTAGAACTGGGGTCGGCTTTTCATTTCTTCTTTTGATTTATTTTAATCGTTTAAATATCAAAGTTTAAATTATTTAAGTTAATCTCTTCCCATCCGATTAGGAAGTGTGACATACCTTTATTACAGCACATAAACCTTCGTAATATAACTTATTTATTTAACTTATTCATCATCGTCTGAGGATTACCTTGTGTAGTTTTTATTTTTTATTTAGAATTACCTTTGAAGCACTACAGCTGATTCTCTGTAAGAACAACAGAGCGGATTTTGAGGACAAGCAATGAATATTCAACCTAGAACTGTGCGTTCAGAAACAATAGTGAAAAAAGAAAGACACTGGGATACTTTGCCTGAACTTTGTGGCTTCTTAGAACTCAAGCTGGGGCAAAAAAACAACACATGCCAAGCAAAAAGAGAGAAACCCTGAAACTAGCTGCTTCCAAGAATGAACTTCNAAAAAAAAAAAAAAAAAAAAAAAAAAAAAAAAAAAAAAAAAAGAAAAAAAGAAAAGGGAAAAAAGGAAAAAAGAAAAAACCTTTCTATTCCTAGTGAGAACCAAAGAGGCTACCTCACTGACTTTTTCCATTTGTAATTTTAATCGTGTTGATGATACCAAAGATACCAAAGATTTCTTTCTCTGTGCGGTCTGCATTTTGCTTGTGCTCTTTTATTGTTTCAACTGTTCTCTCCTACACCCAGTAACGTACCGTTGCAACCCGGACACCCAAAGAAACACCCCTGGTGGAAGCTGCCAGTTCTGGTGATGACAATTTTCTGTGTCCCCCTTACGCCTTCCTGCTAGCCAAAAACGTCTGGAGACGTGGAGCCCTTCCATGTCTCCGCTCCCGGTTCCTGTGGACGGAGCGGTTGTGCTGACCTGCCGATGGATCCAAGCGATGTCCGGCGGCGATTCCTTGGGGAAGGGCTCTGCCTGCTGCCACCTGCACAAGTCCTGCTGCTGCGTTTGCATTGCAGCAGCAATTAGCATGAGAAATTATTATTTTCGAGCAACACCATGCTTGAGCATCACCTACAGCCCGCTGCCGCCGGCTGGGCTGGGGTGGAGGGGGTTCTGCGTTTTGGCATCTGGAGCCCGAGCAGACCCTTGGCTGGACGCACACGGTGGCACGGCTGACGCAGGGGCAACGCTGCTGTTGTTGTTTGCAATTAAGAGTTTTCTGATGAAAATCAATTAATTATTTTTCTCAAGTTAGCAATGAAGCAAGGCTGCATTAAGCTCCATTAGCATCATCTTCCCGAGTGATTACTGAAAAGTTGGTAGTTTGTCTGTGGGGAATTGGCGGTGCCCTTTGGCATTGGCTTCGTTTAGCTCGTTTTATCCTGTTTATACGCCTGAACCAAGTGCTCCCGTGAGCTGAATCCTGGGCCCTGCTCCCACCTCTCCCCACCGGCTCCTCCAGATGCCAGCGCAGCTTCGCTTTAGGAGCTCCCCCCCACCTCTGTTCCCCAGTAAAACCAGCAAGAAGGTGAGCACAGGCTGGTAGGGGAATTTAAAAGAGAAAAAAAACCCCAAAACCTCATTCAAATTTCAGGTATGCACTTTGGGCTGAGCTTAGAAGCTGGTTTATAAATCTGCAGCCCTGCCCCCTGCATGGGTACCAACACCTTGATTTAATGAGAATTAAGGCAGGTGACAGGTACCCCAGCCCCGGGAAGCCCCATGGTGGTGGGAGCCCCAGTGACCCCCCACCTTCCCAAGGCGGGACGGGGACCGTCTGCATAAGGGGCTTGAGCCTTCCCTGGGAAATCCGCCTGAGCAATGCTTTCGGATCCACCCAGACAGATCGCCAGCAGCTCAACACAAAAGCTCCACTTCAATTCAACGTTGCATTTTTATTTTGCATTTATTTTTGGTTTTCAGTCTGTACTGGAACAGATAGGGACGTGACAAGTGTGCTTTTTATACCTAGATATATATATTCCTTCAGCAAAAAGCTATAATAATTCTCAGGATGCCTTCAGGGCGTGGAGGAGACGATCCATCCCTTGTGCCGGGTGACACCTTCCCGCCGTCCCCCCCACCCCTGCCCGGCGCGGACAGGTGGCAGCGGGACACAGAAAGTCCCCAGAGCTGGCAGGTCCCCTGCGGCCACCGCCTTCCTCACCAGACCCACGCTTCACCCGCAGAGTGTGACGTTACCACGGGACGAGTGCCTTGCTTGAACCAAAGCAACGACTTTGCCAGTCTAGACCTCTCTTGTGCTTTTTTTCTTTTTATTATTCTTCCTGTGAATACCTCAGCTTCAACTGGGCCGCCGAATCGTACCTGGTGGGCTTTTTGTACTGTGGTGCTTTGCAATGCAGCCCTGCAAAGGACAAAATCCTGAAAATACCAAAGGCTCCTCTCCTGCCTCCTCCCCTTCTCCTTCTCTTTCTCCTTTTTCTTTTTCCTTCTCCTTCTTCTCCTTCTTCTTTTTTCCTTCTCCTTCTCCTCTTTTTCCTTCTCCTTCTTCTCCTTTTTCCTTCTCCTTCTCCTCCTCTTTTTCCTTCTCCTACTTCTCCCTTTTCTTTCTTCTTCTCCTTCTTCTTTTTCCTTCTTTCTCTTTCCCTTTCTTTTTCCTTCTCCTTTTACTCCTCTCCTCCTCCTCCTCTCTCTCTTCATGGTTCCAAAGCTTTAATGTAGAACTGGGCATGTTGGCAACGCAGACCGTGCAATCCCTTACCGAATTTTCTCAGATATACCTCATAGAGAATAGTTGTTTAGAGTAATGTTATTATAGCGTATGTAATAAATTATTCACTGTTTCTTTTTGGTAACTGTGATTTAAAAAAAAAAAAAAGAAAAAAGCTTTATACGTTTTAGGTTGTGCTTTTGTAATAGGCGGAAATGGTGCGCTTAAAGATGTGCGTCAGTCTTTCTTCCCGTTGGGGTTTTTTGGTTGGTTTGTTTGTTTGTTTGTTTATTACGGATTGGGGAAAAGTTGCAGAATGAGCCCAAAGTTTACAGTTTCATATTTTGCTGAAGAAACAATCTGTGTTAATTTGCTCTGTTGGGGGGAAAAAAAAAAGAAAAAAAAAAAAGAAAAAAAAAAGGTTATTTTCTACATTAGTGCTACTTGGTCTGACCAGCTAATTGTCCTGTGTGACGGTGTAGTATTATCCTGAGCAGCTGCCAGCCAGCGCTGCCATTGTTATGCATGAGGCAAACCCTTAGCAGTGTGATGCATCGTGGTTCTTAATGGCAACTTCTTTTTTTTTTTTTTGGGCATTTGGAAATAGGTCTTTTGGTTGGACAGTATTTATTTGTGCATGGAGCCTGTTGTCTGTTGGCAGCTGTGGCACAGTTGCGTGCACGCTTCCGCTGGGAAAACACGCACGGTTGTGCCTCGCCCGCTAAAGGACAGATGAGAACCACTGTTCAGATCAGATTTAGATGTTTAGACAAGAGTTGATGTTCAGATCAGCTCTCCTCTATCTGTGTTTTAAACACAGGCTAAAAATTAATCCCAGCTAAATTACATTTTTATTAGAGGAAAAGCTTGGCCAACTGGCAAATTCGATCCCTAAGTCACTCGGTCACTTGAACATCCATGTCTTGCTCAAAACAGAGCCAACGGTGCGTCTTTTCCCAGGACTAGGAGTTCCTTTGGCTTTATGGCAGAGCCCCAGCGCCAGCTCCGGATTTCCTGAAATATTTCACACCCGCTTTGTTTCACCCCTCATGTCCCAAAGCGGTCCCATGCCCAGGGCTTTGGTTGACGCCACCCCACCGATGGCGCTGGACATAAAGCCAAAGCATCTGCGGCACATGCTTTGCTCCGCATGGAAGAGTGCAGGAGCGCGGACGTCGCAGTCTTCTAATGAGGCATCTTGTTGGTAGAGTGTTTATATTGTCTGTTATTAAGGGGATATTAGCAATGTGCTTTCATTAGTGCAAAGAAACATATTTTTGTCTGGCCTTACACAGTAGATGGTGACAATGAAAGCTTTGTAATATAGTCTCTTGATCATTTTTTTTTTTCTTATTTATCTGCCAAAGACAGCACTGGGTACAAGAATTTTAAACAGTTGTTTTTTTTCCAAGACCGTTACTGATTGTAACAGCGTTTAATCTTCCAGAAAAGCTTTATACGTTCTTCTGCAATAAGCAGCCTCGGTGTTTGTTTCGGCAGACTCCACTCACGCGAGCAGCTCCTGGGCGATGTGCGGTCGTGGTAATACCGACACATGGAGCTCACCCGCGTTTTCCAGTCCAAAGGCACCAAGGGGAGTGCGAGGCCATGGCAGTGGTCACGGCTGCAGCCAACAGCGAGCGGTCCGGCTGACTAAAATTTGCCAAGGTCCTTGCGTTACAAAATTTAAGGTATATTTTGTTATGTCAATTTTGTGTCATTTTTTAACTTTTGTGGAAGGTGATATGTCAAGCCGAGTGTAAGATGAGTTTTTCAGACAAATAAAGTAGCTAAAGAGTGAATGTTATTTTATCATTAAAGGGTTTTTACTCAATGATTTGTGCCAATAGATGTCCTTTATCTTAATGACAGGTATTACATTGCTTTCAGATTTTTATTTATAGCTATTGATGTAAAACCCACACACACATATTATTTGCCAAAGTTCAATAAAGGAGGAAAACGATGCTTTTGCTTCCTTGTGCAGTGAAAAATTCCTGTTTGTTTTCCGGGGGCCTCCCCAGGGCCTGATCCTGCACGGGGGGGTGCAGTGTTTATTTATTTAGGGTCTTTCATAAAGAAAAATCCTCTTAATATGCAGGCTGAAATGCCATTGCTCCTGAGCAGAGGGTGACGATGCAGCTTTGCTCGAGAGGCCGAGAGCAAGAAAAGAGAATGGGATGAGCTGCTGCCTGCTGAGCATCCTTCTTCTCACCAAAAGGGTCTGGGACCCCCAGGCAGGGGGTGACCCCAGGGAAAGGGTTGGGAACGGGGCCAGTCTGTCCGTGGCTGTGCCAGTGCCTGGGTGTGGAAGGGACCAACAAAGACAGAGGTCATAGGCCTCAGCTTCTTTATCCTTTTCCAGTGGCCTCTGGCTTTCCCAAGAAAATTTAAAAAATTGGTTGATTTGGTGGTAACTCGCTGTCTACATCAGTGGAGATGTTTGTTAAAGAAGAAATCAGCTTATATTGATGTAAATCGTGGAATTACATGATGCAACACATCTCAGATTACCATAAAATTAATGAAATTCTCACCTTGTCGTGCCCTGAAGCAGCACGACGGAGGAGGCAGGAGGTTCCTCCCACTGACACTCCAGAGCGAGGATAACAGAGCAGGTTTGCGTTCATTCATCCATTCATTTTACTCCAGCTCTGGGCTTCTTCCTCCTTGAGTAACCTCATCATAAGGCAATTAAATGCAAAACTAAACAAACAAGGAAAAGCACTTTCCTATGATTTTCTTTTAAAAAAAAAAACACCCCACCAAAGCCTCCCTTTCCTTCCCTAACCTTTCGTCAGCGCTGGAAGGTTCCCCCCAGTGCCATTCCCCTCTCTGCCCACCCCCAGGGCGCTGGCAGGGGCCGTCAGTCACTGCAGCCCCCAGGAACCACCGCATCCATCCCCGAGTGAGCTCCGTGTGCCACACCCGGGGAGCTGGGGCTGCAGCACCCTCCCCAGTGAAAACGCTCCATGGGGTTTGTGATCTTGAATCTAACCTTAGCACTGATTTTTAACCTTGGGGTTAATGAGAGCACAGAAGGATTTGTTTTCATGCTGATTCTCTTCATGCCCCTCTCTCGACACTGAGCCAGATCCTGCCGTTAATTAAATTTCCGCTGCTTCATTTAACTTTGCTGAGCGGCTGCCGGTGCGAATAAAAGCAGAGCCACCTCTTCAGCACTTTGTGTCAAAGAAAGAGCCCAGAACACTGCCTGTCTGCCTCCTTCCCACCCTCACCCTCTGCCTGGGGTGCGCTGGGGGGTCCTGCGGCAGTAGGGGACCTGAGCCCCCCAAGCCCCAGCAAACGGCCCCAGCGGAGGGGTCTCCTCCGGGAGAAGGGTGCGGTGGAGATGCTGCTGGGATGGTCCAGTCCCAGGAAAGGGCTGGGATGGTGGCTGGCCACTGGGAGGGTAAAAACACTTTAACAGCGAAAAAAGTAAAAGCGTTGACACCAAGAGAAATGCAGCCCCATGGTGGGTCGTTTCCATTCGGCTTGCGGGATGGTTCCCCCAGGAATGCCTTCTCCAGGCACTTAGCAGTGGGCACAGCTGGAAGCAGGAAATGGGACCCTTTCGTTAAGCTGCCACTCATTCCTGTGCATTACCCTGGACTGGCTGCTTTGCAACCCTGCCGGGGCTCACAGCACCATCATTCCAGGTTAAAAAAAAAGTCAGTTTTGTCACCAATGTTAAAAAAAAAACCCAAACCAAAACACCAGAACACTGGCACTTACATGGTGGGGATCATCCCAGGGTGCTCCCCAAAACCAGCATCCTCCAGGCTGGAGGGGCGGTAACGGTCCCTGTATCAGATGCTGTATTGGGACCAACCGCCGTCAGCGCACACGCAGAGGAGAAAAATCTGAGCTGAGTGCTGCCTGCCACAAGACGCGCCCACTGGAGAAACGCCCTTCGGCTTCCGCACATTAAAACCCCCGCGAGCGGCTGCAGGGTCCGTGGCAGCGAGGCGCAATGGCAGGAAGCCATCATCTATTAAAACAGCAGATTAAAACAAACCAGAACACTTCAGATCACGTTACACATCGCTTCCCTCACGCCTGACACCAGAAGAAATCAAGAGGCAGTAAAAGACGATCATAGACCATAATGGCCCCATCGCTCGGCGATAAAAGCGCTTGTGGGAGTTGGCTGCCAGGAGCTGGGCACGGATGGGGCTGTGCAGGAGCATCGCGGCCGGAGCAATGGCTGCGGCTGCCTGAACGCACAGCTCACCTGGAAAACATAACTGATGTTCACGTGTTATGGATCATCCTGAAAAATACAGAATAATGGGGGGCTCTGGGTGCTGCATGAAGTTTGACCCCCAACACCTTCCTGCACACACAGACGTTTTAAACCATAGAATCATGGAATCATAAAGGTTGGAAAAGACCGCAAGGATCATCGAGTCCAACCGTCAACCCAACACCACCTAACTCACTAAACCATGTCCCTAAAGAGTCAAAGAGCCAGCTGCCATGAAGATCCTTCTGCACCCTCCAGCCCCTCACGCACAAAGTGACCCCCCACCAAACCCCGTGTCCAAACCCGCACATCCTCCCCCAGCAGGAGGCTGTTTTCCCAAGGCAGAATCCTGGGAAAAACTCCCCCAGCCCCAAATGTGCTCTGTCCTCTCTCCTCTACAGCACATTGCACGTCCCAGAGCTGGGCTGGGCTGTCAGCAGCGTCACTCTCGCATTGGCTGGCATCATGGATTTCTATTAAGTGCTGACGATCTTCCCAGAGGTTACAATTCCTGCTGCCTGCACCGTCGGTCCCTGTATGTCCCTAGGCAGGGCGATGCTCACACCGTGCCATAAGCACAGCATCTCCCGGGCAAGCAGCAGTGGATTAACGCTGACTTCATCCATCAGCACAGATCTCTGCGCAGCTTGGCAGCCTCGCATCCCGATCCCCCTCCATTGCCAATAATCGACATCCCTGCTTGAAACGACGGAGCTTGCAGTTTGTTTACCGTACAGATCCCACCCTGATCGTAAAGCCAAGGGTGGCAAGACCCCGGCACTGGCAGTGCGCCCCTTTGCCATCCTCTGGAAGCAAGTTCCCATCACCTCGGGGTCTGGCCGCAGCCCACTGGGATGGGAAGACCCCAGCAATTCAGCAGGCAGCAGCCTGAGTCTGAATTAAATTCCTGGGAGCTGCAATTAGCAAACATTTGCAGGGGACAGGGGGACATTATTTACCGTACATTTAAGTCCCATCCTAAAGAGCATTTCTAGTGATTTTACAGAGACACGTTTTTTGCCGTATTTTCTTGGTTTTAAGCGCTTTATGCCCATCGTAGCCATTGCAGTTTGGACCAACACAAGGCAGAGCCACGCTGCTGGAAACAGCGCATTGTTCAGCAGGATAATGAGATACCATTAGTCTAAACCACAGGCGTAGGCTCAATAATCCCAAAATCTCACCTCGTATCTTTGGTTTAGCTCCAGCTCTGTTAATGGAAGCAGAGTGCTGCGGTTTAATGAAACAGGAGGTCTGCTGGTGGAAATTACACTGACAGTCGCTGACACGCCAGAAGGC
>VZTO01018078.1:0-11257 GCA_013400615.1 Syrrhaptes paradoxus | reverse complement strand
AGCCTCTGCTAATGAGTTTAGCTCCCTGGGTAATATGTGTCTGGTAAATTTTTCAAGAACCGATCATTAGCAATGTTTTGTATGTTTTATTTTCTTGTTTTTGCTGTATATAGAGTTGTCATTTTTAATTCATTGCCCACTGGAATTTTAGGAAGGAAAACTTACATTCTCTTAAAAATAAGATGAGCACGTTGGCACAGATTTTAATAGATGCATGCTGCGCTGCAGGTGAAATTTTCCGGATTTAATACAAGTACGTGAGAAATGAGGCGGATACGGACCACGCTGAGACAGAACAACGGTTATAGAGATAACAAACGTGCTCTTCTCATGGCAGGAGGAATAGTGGACTGATAGCTTCGAAAAAAATCCTAATTCTTCCATGTATATAATATGGCCATTGCCATTTCTGAAGTGCATCGCTACCTTCTGGCCTCTGGCTTGAGATTAGAGAATTTGAGCTCAGCAAATTGGGGATTTTGTTGGCACAAAACCCTGCAAACGCAAGTTTAATCCTGATTTATGGGGGAAGGGGGTAACATAATCTTCTTACTTTAAGGCATTTAAAGAGAAGAGGGGAATCAAGTGGTTTAGCCTAATTTAGCCGGTTTTCTATTAGATTTTTACAACAAGACTAAATAAAATTAGCGTGTCCGCGCACAGAGCTTCTTTTCATAACGGCTCGAGAAGGATGCTGGCAGAGAAACTCCCAAGTAAAGTCTTACACAGCAGCACAGTCTTAGATTTTAGGTTACTATGTCACTATGACATCACAGCACTGACATTTTTCATTATTACGTCACACAGAAGTGGGTTTGGACTTTGCTGCGGTGTCTCCTAATTTGCAGTTGAGTCCATGAAGTGGGCTCACCCCGTGGGGCTGAAGGAGGTCAGCCCTTCAGAACTGACCCTGCAACCCTCCAGCTCATCCTGGAAATGCAACCACAAGGCTCCATTATCCCCTCTATAACATTAACCCTCTGATTTCCAGACATTCTTTCCATGATTGAGGAAGAAAGACTTCCCCTAGTGCAGATCTGCCTCTTGAAATCAGGGTTAAAACAATCGCAATTCTCCAAAGACTGTTCTGTCGGGATGCTTTCCCCTCTCCTCTGCTTTCTTCATCTCTCCAGAAAAAACACTGAGCTCCACTGAAGCACGAACCACTCCAGCCTCAACTTCTATCCCCAGCATGGAAGATCAGAGAGAAGTCCTGCTAATGAATCCCATGTCTATGAAGCTCAGAAGCTGGTGGGACACGGTCATATCTTCCTCCCCTGAATGAAACCTCAGAGATTGGGGTCTACGCCCAAGGCAAACAGCTCCGTTCGTGGAGAGCGAAGATTCATAGGAATAATTTGGGTTGGAAGGGACCTCAGAGATCATCCAGTCTCACCCCCTGCCATGGGCAGGGACACCTCCCACTAGCCCAGGTTGCCCAAAGCCTCATCCAGCCTGGCCTTGAACCCCTCCAGCGATGGGGCATCCACAGCTTCTCTGGGCACCCTGGGCCACTGCCTCACCCCCTGCATGGGAGAACATTTCTTCCCAATATCTCATCTCAATCTCCCCTCTTTCAGCTTCAAACCATTGCTCAGAAACACACTGACATGAGCGAGTCACTTAGTGGCCACCATTGAATTTGAAAATCAGTTTATAAACCATTTTCCCTCTCCCCACGCATCCCAGGAGAACACAGCTTAGATGGGGATGTCAGTCCCCAAAGCCTTCCCATAGCACAACGCCAACCCGCTCCAGTCACATCCCACCCAAACACCTCCCCAACGCAAAGAATCCAGTTTTCCCATCTCCCAAAGTGTCACAAATTAAAAGANAAGAGATGGGAGAATAGGACAAGAAAAAAAAAAAAAAAAAAAAATGAAACATTTTAAAGAAAAATTTAAAATAAAAAACAAAAAAAAAAAAAAAAAAAAAGCAAAGAAACGAATACATAATAAAATGATTCCACAGGAGGAAAACGTAGGACTTCAGCCTTACCCATGACATTAGAAATGGATTTTGTCAGCTCGCAGCCTTACAAGGCTCGTTGATAGTAAATTACATTTGGTCAGTTTATAAAGGTATTTGCTTTCGTGTTTCTCTCCTAAGATCTTCCGCTCCTCCGCGGCTGGGAATCACCTAGCTCGTCTTCTGTCTTCTATTCTTCATTACACAACAGATGACCTATCAGATCTTCTTCTTCTACTCCAACAGATTTTTTCCGTTGCCAACCTTCAACGAGAATAAAGCCTGCAACCCTTTTTATCTTCATTCCGCTGCTGTTTCCATCATCTTGGGTTTTTTTTTTTTTTTGTCTTTTTTCCTAAAGATCGTTTGCCAGCGTTGCTTTCTCAGTTTTACCCAGTGGAACAAGCAGTGTCTTCTGAACTGACAATTCTGACTTTTTGCTGCTTGTGATTTTTCTAAAGCATGACAACTACTTGCATGAAGACATGCTAAACCTTTTCAGATAAGGAACTCAAAAAAAAAAAAACGAACAGCCTTTCAAAGAACACAGTTACTGCAGAACGAAACAAGTCTCTTATGGATTAATTTAACTCAGTCCTACCTTTTCCACGGCAAAAACAATTAGAATCATGACTTTTTAATTTTTTTTCTAGGAAAAAGTATATTATTGCACTTTTTTCTTAGCAATATAAAAAAATCTTAGTATCTTTGGTATAATTTATTCCATATGAAAAATATAAACAGAAATAAATAGGAAGGGGACCCATGCACGGGCTTTTCTCTTGCAGGACAATTATTCCTGACCACCCTCTGGCCTGAAATGTGGCGGCGAGCAATGATTCTGCATTTAGCATGGCCAAAACCATTCGGGTTCCATACTCTTGTACCAAAACCTCTGAGATTTTCCCCTCTCTTCCTCCCTCCTGCTTTTCAAGAGCAGTGAAACCATCTCTCTACCCCATCAGGGCGTGATGGTGTAGCAGCAGAGGACGGTGTCTGTTCTTTGCCCCAAACTAAGAAGAATCAATAGAAACTCACGGGTTTCTGCATGAAAGGAAAGGGGTTTTGAGTCCATGCCTAAGAACTGCATCTTGAGAGATCTTGTTGTGACTAATCCAGCACCAGGAGTGAGAAATGAGGGCAGGAGTAGAGCAGGGGCATGGGGGAAGCGTGATTGACCCAACGCCATGGGGATGCCCAAGGCAAGAGCGGGGTGTTGGAGAGATACAAGGAATAAATGAGCGGTGCTTGACTCCACCGGTCAGCCTGGGTGAGCTGTTGAAGCATCGTCCCAGCAGACAGTGAGCTGTGCCGGGGCTCGAACAGGGTGACGCGGCTGAAAGCCAGGCTGGAGGGGACTGGGATGATGCTGATGGAGCGTGGGATGATGCCAGAAGCTTTGCAGTGTGCGAATGGCAAAAGAACGATTAAAGGTGATGGTAGAGATGTTTGTTCGGCACAGTCCTTAGTTCATAGAAGTTGAAGGGAAAAAGCTGGATTCCTTTTTCGAGCGAAAGGCATCACCCATGCCTTCATCTCTGCTCTTCCGAGGGGGCTCTCATCAATACTCCACCGCGGCAAGACGCTATGAAGACATTGGGTACCGAGGCCAGCAACGGCTCTAAATGCGGCCGAGGAGAACAAGTCAATAGATCCTTACACACAGAAACAAAACTATTTTATTCCTCTGCCATAATGGATTGGGAGAAGAGCTATCAGGTTATATTATCTCATTGTAAATGTGAATGGAGGCTAATAGCCTTCTCCAGCGCTAAATTAAAAGGAGGATCGAATCAATACACGCGAGAAGATGAATCAAGCATCCATTTCCTTGAACTGACAGCAAAAATAATGCGATAATGCACGAAAAGCCTTACCCTAACATTGCCAGAGTGTAACTACAGTTTTCACTCAGTGCCAGGAAGAGAATGAGGATCTTCTGACTTGGGAAGTCAAAAATGAGACTTGCAAAAAGAAACGAGCACCGAGAATTCAGCTACTTACCAATAACTTTTGCTCTGCAGCAGATCTGTGAACTCATTTGCTTTTCCCTCCTGCTAGATGGGAAATAGTGCAAACCAGATCCTTTAAAATAGTTTATTATCATATCTGCTGCTGTTGGCTCACTCTGGCAGCGTCTCCACCGTAAGTGATGGTCCTGTAACGATCCCGAATTGGCTTTAGGAGTTATTTTGCAAAACTACAAGGCAGCAATCAGAAATACATCACCTGCTCTCTGCTGACTTTCCTAGGGCCAAGAAAGACGGTTTGAAGACGAGAGAGCACAGAATGTGACCCCATCACACCTTACCTCCTCACGGAGCATCTTCATGCTGTCAGCACCACTCATCACCTGAAATTTGAGAATTACACCAAAAATTGCAAAGTGGTGCTGTAGCAACTGCCGTTATGTTTCCAGCGGTACTGACTAATCTCACGAGCTTTTTAACAAAGCTGTTATTAATGTATGGATCGGATAAAGAGCCGGGCTTCTGTTCCCAGCTCTGTCACAGACTCGTGATGTGACCTCGAGTTTCTCACTTTCCCCATCCCGTTTCCCCACCTGGACAATCAGAACAAGGAGAATTCCTTACCCCTCACCTTTGTGCTGTGATGGGCAACACAGATTATCTTTTCATGGTACTTTAAAGCAATTTTCCTGAACCCACTTTGGTGTAATATAATACCGATATTTTTCCTGCACTGAAATATAGTTTTCCTTAGAAAATAAACAAAAAAAATTATTTATTCCCAGATAATAAAACTGCACAATATATTTACCTGCTAGATAATCCGGACTGTAGCCCAGAAGGGATGAAGACTTGCAGTCCACCAGTGAGAAGATCGGCGTTCTCAGGGAAATTAAGGCCAGTTCTCTGCCAACAACTCTCATCTTTGTTTCAATCCTATTTCACTAACTCTACTCATCCTTTCACTAAATCCCAGGACTCACGAGTCTGGAAATGTCTCCTCTTCATTGTCAGTTATCACTTTCTTCTCCTGCCCTCTTCATCTTCTGCAGAACGTCCAACAACAGATGGTGACAACGAGGTCGATGGCTGGGCGGCTTATCCACATAGACAGTTGAATGTGATGACATCCTACCTTTCATATTTCAGCCAATTAAGGGTGACTAGAATGACAGAGATATGAAGATAATGAGTGTCTGAGTTATTATTTGTAAACGTAGCTGTGAACTTTGATTTTGATCAGCGAAAAGTGTTCTCTTAATACAGACACGTATCCTTATACCTGCATGGGCTAAATCTAAAACCAGGAAATAAAACTCTTAGAAACTGTTATAGATTTTACGAAGATTCTCTGGGAAAAAAAAAATGAAGTATTAGCAAGAAAAGCTTTAAAAACCTCCCTGACTAGGAGAGGATGCTAATGGGTGGTTTATAAGATGAAACATCAAAGTGTATGTGTCAGATCTGGACTTTCAGAAAGGCAATGCAACACAATATAGAACCTCATAATCACAGGATGGTTTGNAAGATGAAACATCAAAGTGTATGTATGTGCCAGATCTGGACTTTCAGAAAGGCAATGCAACACAATATAGAACCTCATAATCACAGGATGGTTTGGGTTGGAAAGGACCTTAAAGCCCATCCAGTGCCACCCCCTGCCATGGGCAGGGACACCTCCCACTAGCCCAGGTTGCCCAAAGCCTCATCCAGCCTGGCCTTGAACCCCTCCAGGGATGGGGCATCCACAGCTTCTCTGGGCACCCTGGGCCACTGCCTCACCCCCCCGCACAGGGAAACATTTCTTCCTGATATCTAATCTCAATCTAAAAAAAAAAGCCAATAAAATCAAAATCTAAAAAAGATAATAAAGAAGAGGGAGTATCAGACAACATGAGACCAAAACGTGGCTCTTTGCACAGCAGGAAACTGGTGGAAGGACTCGCGGGAGGGATTCTGGCCCCTGCAGTCCTGCCACAACCCTCCCACGCACACCGACAGCCGTGTTCCTGGTCACCAGTGCAGGGTAAAGAGCAGAAATTCTTGGGAAAACTCTCATTTCAATATAATTTTTAAAAATCACAGATACCTTAAGATCCCCAAGGTTTTCCGCTTCTCTTCGTAGTTGCTACAACTTTTTCCAACATAATAATTACAGACTCCAGCTGCCAGGCTCTTGTGCAAGGTGTTGTTTTCTAATTTTTTTTTTAATTTTATTTTTAAATTTCAGTTCTGGAACGAAAGCACTGTCTGGAAATGGAAAAAACACACGTGGGTGTCTGCCAGGTCTTGCAGTTGTTGGAGGAGCATCAGCTCAAGTCATCCTGGCTGAGCTGTAACTTCGGTTCAGAGAAGAGCGTTCAAAGTTCACGACAAGCATGAAATCACCGATGGCAGCTCTGCAGAGATTGCTCCGGTCCTGCAAAGATACATCATGTAGATCAGACAAATTAAAGGCTTATTCAACCCGAGCTGGATCATTTCACTCCATGTAAACGCATCATGGGACTCGGGATGATCCTGGATCCTTGGATGAAAGGAAAGTAGGTCTTCCTAGATAACAAAAAAGGAAAATTGGGAGCAGACCTGAACAATCTTTTCCAATTAAAGACTGACCTGGGATTCCAGCAATGTTGTCCAGGCAAATAAAAGCAAGGTTTGTCGAGAGCATACCCCAGCGTTTTCTATAAGTGACTGGGATGTTCATCTGGGTGCAGATCCCTGTGATCTGCCTGGTACAAGCAAGATTTCCAGCATCCAAGATGAATAATCTGACCACATCGCTATTTTTGCAACACTCAGACCTTCAGCATCTTGAAATCGAGACATGTCTTGGCATAGTTTTATCAAAATTGGAAGTTTGGGATTTTTCTTGCAGGTGAGCCTTTAGCAAAGGGGAAAAAAAAAAAATANAAAAAAAAAAAGAAAAGGCAGCAAAAGAATTCCAGGCAGGCCAGCTCAAGGAGGAGTATAAATAATAAAATCAATCAATAAATAAAATAAATCAATAAATAAAATAAATTAAAAAATAAAATTAAATAAATAAAATAAATTAATTAAAGCAACTTCAATATGCAACATCCTCATTAAACTTGCAAGGAGCAGCTAAGTAAACAGCTTTAGAATGAATATTAGGGCAAACATAAAAAAAAAATCCTAACCTCAAAAAAAAAACAAATTAAAGAAAAAGGAAGTATCCGCCCTCAGGCAACCCTGCACTGCGAGTAAGGGATCTGCCTCCCAGCCTGTTAGCAGCACCTTTGGCAAAATCTGCCTTAAAATCAATGGTTCCACACCTTTTAAAATCAGACACCCACTTTGTGTGCTCAAGAAACCCTGATATCTGGTGGCATGAGGGCTGCTGCTGGTTGCCCGTGTGCCCCGGAGTGGGTGTGATGCTCTCCGGGAGCAGGGTATAAATACACACTTGCAGTTTATTTCGTATGGAAGAAGCACTTTGATTTACTTATGAAATAAAAGTATTTTCTCTCGCTCCATTCAGATGTTATATACAGATTTAATCACAAGCCCCGTGATACTTCGCCGTACTCACAACGTTGGGCTTTTGTACATCTCAGATTCTTTTTCCTTTTTTTTTTTTCTTTAAGTACCCATAAGGTTAAAAAAAAAAAAACAGATGACAAATACAGAGATGTCAATGACATTTTTCTTTTTGTAGTTTTATTTTTCAGCCAGTTGACATGATCTGAGGGACTCACCTCGATTCCTGGATGCTTGGGGTTGCTTGTGGGTTATGAGAGGCTCCATCAGTGGCATACCGCACGTTATAATGAATTGAATTCTGCAAGTGACTCGACAATGAAGTGACAAAAAGGTACACTGTCTGCTGGGGGGAAAGAAAAAAGGGTAAAACAAGCAGGGAGGGAACAGAGAAAAGGACCTGGGTTCAATTTAGGAGAAGAAAGGGGTCCCCTGAAAGCAATAAGAGCTTGGGGAAAGGAGTAAAGAGAAAAAGAGGGGGGGAAAAAAAAAAAAAAAAAAAAAAAAAAGAAAAAAAAAAAAAAAAAAGAAAAAAAAAAGAGGTTGAAACAAAGATTTGAAAGGGTCACACCTTTACAAAGATCCTTATCTGAACCACCAAAGGACTGAACTTCTGAGGTACCAAAGGAATCCTTCACTTTCCTGGACTCCAACCACGTCCCCACGCTCCCTCCTCTTCCTCTCCAGCCCCTCCTCGCTGATCGCTACCCAAAACCAGCTCATCAGTCCCCAGGTATGGGAGCTGTGACCCAGCTCTCTTCAGGCTCGCAAGTCTCCTTGGAGGGACCTCGGGAGCGGGTCCGAGGCTGGGAGGCAGAGCCAGGGGCTGGAAGGCAGCAGAAGGAAAAGCAGGTGCACAGCTGGGCTCACATCTGTTCTGCTTCAGCAGATGCAAGATATCCAAGAGAAATGACACTTGCTGCCTCTGTTGTTCCTAAAAATATATTATTTTCTATAGACACACACTCTCTAAAAGCATGTAGGGTAATTTATGGAAAAGACACCGTAACAAAACAACTCCTCACGTGCATTTAGTAGGATGCTGGCAAAATTCCTCCATTGGTCCCGCTTCTGAATGGCACACACCACCTTCTGAGATGAGCATCCTACTGAGATAAAGAGAAAAAAGAAATAGCTCATCTTAGCCTTTCTTTTCAGAAAAAAACCCTTTGGGTGTGTTTTTCTCTTTGCAGGGGGGTGTCTCTAATCACCTTACCAAGCTTCCCTGGTGGCTTCGGGTGATTCTTAGATAATCCAACACCAACATCTGGTTTCCAGGAATAAATGTCGCATTTCGTGGTATCAAAAGTTCTTCATCCTTGGAAACTGTACTGACCACATCCTATCTTAGCATATCCTCTGACCTTCCATAATTACTGATTTTCTCCATAAATATTGCAAGTGAATTCTCACTTAAAACAGGAGCTCTCAGTTTCATTCAGCCACTGGGATTTCATCACAAGGGAGAGCATCCTTGGCAGTCCTCAGCACTGAGGCACTTGAAAACTTCTCCTCCTTCTCTCCTTCCCATCTTGGTTACATTTATTAAATCGTATTTTTGGTGCTTCATACTCTGTGCCTTGGAAGAAAGCGCTTAGTGGGTTGGGTGGTGTTGGGTTGGACTTGATGATCCTTGAGGTCTTTTCCAACCTGAATGATTCTATGATTTCAGAAGCACTTTTCTAAGGCTATAGCGTTGGTTGGGGAGCCTTGTTGGGGNTGTTTGATGCAGATTTGTGTTTCTTGGATGGCTGGTGGTAGATCTTGTAGTTAAATTCTTTAATCAGCACATCGTTTATCTCTATTTTTTTTCCTCTATATGCCATTTTTGCAGCCAATGCCTATTCCTAACCAGTAATCACAACCATAGGGAAGGGGAAAAAAAAAATAAATATTTATGATTTGTACTTTGTGGCCATTAATTTTCCCAACAGAATTTTGTAACCCGACATACATTGCCGTTACACAGCGATGGCAGTAATCACCCTTGAGTTTTTGGGGAAGAGCACACCTGGATTAGCAAACTTGCACATCAATGTCTAAGATAGAGAGATGGACACTCATTTCCATCAAAATCCAAGGCAGCAGCAGGTTGGGAATGTTTGGAGCTGGAGAAAGGTTGACTCTGGGAATGAGCACGTTGCCTCTGAGCTTTGTGGGATGGAGCCATCACCACCCAGGTGCCCATCACCCTCCAGCTGTCTTGGGGTGACCTAGAGCTGAGCTTTGACACAAGAACACAGTCACCTTGTGAAAAACGAGCAATAAATTATTATTATAGTGCCCTTCAGCAAAGGTACCACACGAACAAAATACTGGATCATCAGTAAATACGACAAAAAAAAAACCAGACACCAAACTTGGTACGGTTTAAATCTCTTCTCTGGCTTTGCTAGGACCAGAGATAGACCCCGCTGGAAAAGCACCGGCGCAGGACAGAGGGAAAAGGGACGGGGAAAGCCTGGCAGAGGAGTCGTGGCCACGCGACAGAGCCAGATCCAAGGTATTGAAGGAAAAAAAAAAAAAAGCCAAGGATTGAAAACTTTGCTCATATATATTCTTCAAGTGGTGTTTCATACCGCTCCTTTTGTTTGTTTAGACAATGGATCTTATCTTTTGGTAAGGGCTGTGTTCAGGACCATTATTACCCTCTATAAAAGCCTCACAGCCTTTCTTTCCACTTGTTCGGCGCACCAGAGTGGCACAGCAAATTTAATCGAAGAACGCAGCTCCAGGGAGAGCCTTTGGAGACTCTCCCCCTTTTTCATAACGCCCTTATCTCCCTTTCCTTGTGTCGGGGCTGCATAAAAATCACAAAAAAGTCATTCTGAGTATATTCTTCCCGATAATTATTGTCAGACTCCGAGATAAGTACCCTACGTGATGTAATGTGTGTTAGACCCGCCTCTCTGAATGCAAATCCTGCAACACTTATAAGACCCAAACAATGGTCGCCCTAAACACTAGGGCCTGGTATTTTGCCCCAGACAAGAGAGAGCTTTGATTTTTTTGTGTTTCGATAAGGCGCAATCTGGGTGCCTTTATCTCAGCTGTTATATTTAAAGATGACATTCTAGCCTTGCAGCCTCGCCTATTGTTTCCACCCTGATTATCTCCAAATGTTGTTGTTTAGTCAAAACTCATCGCTTTAATGAAAGGCCCGCTCCCCATTTAAGGGAAATTATTTAAATGCAGAGTATCCTATACACGGCGGTTTCCAAAAGAACTAGGCGGTTAATCAAAAGTTAATTGTGTAATTCTCATGCAGATTAGGGCCTCTTGCAAATGAATCCCAGGTTGTGATTATTAAAAAAAAAAAAAAAAAAAGGGAAAGTGGTTGAGTAATGCACAAGGGTCTCCAGCCTGGTAAACAATCAGCGAAGGTTTAATTTGGGGTAAACAAAGTGCTGATACACTAGGGGTCTCCAAAGGAGACAAAAAGGTGAAAATAAATTAAAAAAAAAAAAACACACAACATACAGATATCATCTTTTTGTTTTTAGGCATCTTGCAAAAAAACCACAGGGCTCAATGAACAAAAAGTCATCCGTTAATATTTCCTGGCAGCATCCCGGCAATATGCAAATGGGAGCGGTTCTAGAATTATACTCCAGCCCTCGGACAGGGATCCTGGTCACGCAGTGTCACCGCCACCTCCAGTAAATACCTCTGTGGTGCTGCCGTGTAGAGTAAAGGGCTGCAATGAATGCTCTGATTAATCCCAGCCTGTTTCTCTGTGTGCCAATAAACAACCTTGGCAAAAACGGGAGCAAGTGGTATGTTTAAAGGCTATACGTGGGCATGAGCAAAGGAATAAA